>CAKAIZ010000066.1:0-16216 GCA_916610145.1 Eristalis arbustorum | reverse complement strand
TTTTTTTTTCCTATACAACTTGAAAGTTTTTGATCCTTAACCACATTTTTGCAGTCATTTTAACTAGTTTCTTCTTTTCATATAACTTAGTTTGCACATTTACCCACTTTTTTCATGGAAAATATGATTATTTTTTTTCCTATACAACTTGAAAGTTTTTGATCCTTAACCACATTTTTGCAGTCATTTTAACTAGTTTCTTCTTTTCATATAACTTAGTTTGCTCATTTACCCACTTTTTTCATGGAAAATATGATTATTTTCTCTATACAAAAAAAAACCCGCTTACAAAAAAATACCCGCGTTTCCTATACAACTTGAAAGTTTTTGATCTTTAACCATGTTTTTGCAGTCATTTTCACTAGCTTCTTCTTTTCATATAACTTAGTTTGCTCATTTACCCACTTTTTTCATGGAAAATATGATTATTTTCTCTTTACAAAAAAAACCCGCTTACAAAAAAATACCCGCATTTCCTATACAACTTGAAAGTTTTTGATCTTTAACCATGTTTTTGCAGTCATTTTAACTAGTTTCTTCTTTTCATATAACTTAGTTTGCTCATTTACCCACTTTTTTCATGGAAAATATGATTATTTTCTCTTTACAAAAAAAACCCGCTTACAAAAAAATACCCGCATTTTCTATACAACCTGAAAGTTTTTGATCTTTAACCATGTTTTTGCAGTCATTTTCACTAGTTTCTTATTTTCATATAACTTAGTTTGCTCATTTACCCACTTTTTTCATGGAAAATATGATTATTTTCTCTTTATAAAAAAACCCGCTTACAAAAAAATACCCGCATTTCCTATACAACTTGAAAGATTTTGATCTTTAACCATGTTTTTGCAGTCATTTTAACTAGCTTCTTCTTTTCATATAACTTAGTTTGCTCATTTACCCACTTTTTTCATGGAAAATATGATTATTTTCTCTATACAAAAAAAACCCGCTTACAAAAAACTACCCGCATTTCCTATACAACTTGAAAGTTTTTGATCTTTAACCATGTTTTTGCAGTCATTTTAACTAGTTTCTTCTTTTCATATAACTTAGTTTGCTCATTTACCCACTTTTTTCATGGAATATATGATTATTTTCTCTTTACAAAAAAAAACCCGCTTACAAAAAAATACCCGCATTTTCTATACAACTTGAAAGTTTTTGATCTTTAACCATGTTTTTGCAGTCATTTTCACTAGTTTCTTCTTTTCATATAACTTAGTTTGCTCATTTACCCACTTTTTTCATGGAAAATATGATTATTTTCTCTTTATAAAAAAACCCGCTTACAAAAAAATACCCGCATTTCCTATACAACTTGAAATTTTTTATCTTTAACCATGTTTTTGCAGTCATTTTAACTAGTTTCTTCTTTTCATATAACTTAGTTTGCTCATTTACCCACTTTTTTCATGGAAAATATGATTATATTCTCTATACAAAAAAAAACCCGCTTACAAAAAAATACCCGCATTTCCTATACAACTTGAAAGTTTTTGATCTTTAACCATGTTTTTGCAGTCATTTTAACTAGTTTCTTCTTTTCATATGACTTAGTTTGCTCATTTACCCACTTTTTTCATGGAATATATGATTATTTTCTCTTTACAAAAAAAACCCGCTTACAAAAAAATACCCGCATTTCCTATACAACTTGAAAGTTTTTGATCTTTAACCATGTTTTTGCAGTCATTTTAACTAGTTTCTTCTTTTCATATAACTTAGTTTGCTCATTTACCCACTTTTTTCATGGAAAATATGATTATTTTCTCTTTACAAAAAAAAACCCGCTTACAAAAAAATACCCGCATTTCCTATACAACTTGAAAGTTTTTGATCTTTAACCATGTTTTTGCAGTCATTTTAACTAGTTTCTTCTTTTCATATAACTTAGTTTGCTCATTTACCCACTTTTTTCATGGAAAATATGATTATATTCTCCATACAAAAAAAACCCGCTTACAAAAAAATACCCGCATTTCCTATACAACTTGAAAGTTTTTGATTTTTAACCATGTTTTTGCAGTCATTTTCACTAGTTTCTTCTTTTCATATAACTTAGTTTGCTCATTTACCCACTTTTTTCATGGAAAATATGATTATATTCTCTATACAAAAAAAAACCCGCTTACAAAAAAATACCCGCATTTCCTATACAACTTGAAAGTTTTTGATCTTTAACCATGTTTTTGCAGTCATTTTCACTAGTTTCTTCTTTTCATATAACTTAGTTTGCTCATTTACCCACTTTTTTCATGGAAAATATGATTATTTTCTCTTTACAAAAAAACCCGCTTACAAAAAAATACCCGCATTTCCTATACAACTTGAAAGTTTTTGATCTTTAACCATGTTTTTGCAGTCATTTTCACTAGTTTCTTCTTTTCATATAACTTAGTTTGCTCATTTACCCACTTTTTTCATGGAAAATATGATTATTTTCTCTTTACAAAAAAAAACCCGCTTACAAAAAAATACCCGCATTTCCTATACAACTTGAAAGTTTTTGATCTTTAACCATGTTTTTGCAGTCATTTTAACTAGTTTCTTCTTTTCATATAACTTAGTTTGCTCATTTACCCACTTTTTTCATGGAAAATATGATTATTTTATCTTTACAAAAAAAAACCCGCTTACAAAAAAATACCCGCATTTCCTATACAACTTGAAAGTTTTTGATCTTTAACCATGTTTTTGCAGTCATTTTAACTAGTTTCTTCTTTTCATATAACTTAGTTTGCTCATTTACCCACTTTTTTCATGGAAAATATGATTATATTCTCCATACAAAAAAAACCCGCTTACAAAAAAATACCCGCATTTCCTATACAACTTGAAAGTTTTTGATTTTTAACCATGTTTTTGCAGTCATTTTCACTAGTTTCTTCTTTTCATATAACTTAGTTTGCTCATTTACCCACTTTTTTCATGGAAAATATGATTATATTCTCTATACAAAAAAAAACCCGCTTACAAAAAAATACCCGCATTTCCTATACAACTTGAAAGTTTTTGATCTTTAACCATATTTTTGCAGTCATTTTCACTAGTTTCTTCTTTTCATATAACTTAGTTTGCTCATTTACCCACTTTTTTCATGGAAAATATGATTATTTTCTCTTTACAAAAAAACCCGCTTACAAAAAAATACCCGCATTTCCTATACAACTTGAAAGTTTTTGATCTTTAACCATGTTTTTGCAGGCATTTTCACTAGTTTCTACTTTTCATATAAATTAGTCTGCTCATTTCCCCACTTTTTTCATGGAAAATATGATTATTTTCTCTATACAAAAAAAAACCCGCGTTTCCTATACAACTTGAAAGTTTTTGATATTTAACCACATTTTTGCAGTCATTTTAACTAGTTTCTTCTTTTCATATAACTTAGTTTGCACATTTACCCACTTTTTTCATGGAAAATATGATTATTTTTTTTCCTATACAACTTGAAAGTTTTTGATCTTTAACCACATTTTTGCAGTCATTTTAACTAGTTTCTTCTTTTCATATAACTTAGTTTTCTCATTTACCCTTTTTTCATGGAAAATATGATTATTTTCTCTATACAAAAAAAACCCGCTTCCAAAAAAATACCCGCATTTCCTATACAACTTGAAAGTTTTTGATCTTTAACCATGTTTTTGCAGTCATTTTCACTAGTTTCTTCTTTTCATATAACTTAGTTTGCTCATTTACCCACTTTTTTCATAAAAAATATGATTATTTTCTCTATACAAAAAAAAACCCGCTTACAAAAAAATACCCGCATTTCCTATAAAGCTTGAAAGTTTTTGATCTTTAACCATGTTTTTGCAGTCATTTTAACTAGTTTCTTCTTTTCATATAATTTAGTTTGCTCAT
This sequence comes from Eristalis arbustorum, assembly GCA_916610145.1. NCBI lineage: Eukaryota > Metazoa > Arthropoda > Insecta > Diptera > Syrphidae > Eristalis > Eristalis arbustorum. Next base: position 12,346 of record CAKAIZ010000066.1, on the reverse strand, counting down.
TTACCCACTTTTTTCATGGAAAATATGATTATTTTCTCTTTACAAAAAAAACCCGCTTACAAAAAAATACCCGCATTTCCTATACAACTTGAAAGTTTTTGATCTTTAACCATGTTTTTGCAGTCATTTTCACTAGTTTCTTATTTTCATATAACTTAGTTTGCTCATTTACCCACTTTTTTCATGGAAAATATGATTATTTTCTCTTTACAAAAAAAACCCGCTTACAAAAAAATACCCGCATTTCCTATACAACTTGAAAGTTTTTGATCTTTAACCATGTTTTTGCAGTCATATTAACTAGTTTCTTCTTTTCATATAGCTTAGTTTGCTCATTTACCCACTTTTTTCATGGAAAATATGATTATTTTCTCTATACAAAAAAAAAACCCGCTTACAAAAAAATACCCGCATTTCCTATACAACTTGAAATATTTTGATCTTTAACCATGTTTTTGCAGTCATTTTAACTAGCTTCTTCTTTTCATATAACTTAGTTTGCTCATTTACCCACTTTTTTCATGGAAAATATGATTATTTTCTCTATACAAAAAAAACCCGCTTACAAAAAACTACCCGCATTTCCTATACAACTTGAAAGTTTTTGATCTATAACCATGTTTTTGCAGTCATTTTAACTAGTTTCTTCTTTTCATATAACTTTGTTTGCTCATTTACCCACTTTTTTCATGGAAAATATGATTATTTTCTCTATACAAAAAAAACCCGCTTACAAAAAAATACCCGCATTTCCTATACAACTTGAAAGTTTTTGATCTTTAACCATGTTTTTGCAGTCATTTTCACTAGTTTCTACTTTCCATATAACTTAGTTTGCTCATTTACCCACTTTTTTCATGGAAAATATGATTATTTTCTCTATACAAAAAAAACCCGCTTACAAAAAAATACCCGCATTTCCTATACAACTTGAAAGTTTTTGATTTTTAACCATGTTTTTGCAGTCATTTTCACTAGTTTCTTCTTTTCATATAACTTAGTTTGCTCATTTACCCACTTTTTTCATGGAAAATATGATTATATTCTCTATACAAAAAAAACCCGCTTACAAAAAAATACCCGCATTTCCTATACAACTTGAAAGTTTTTGATCTTTAACCATGTTTTTGCAGTCATTTTCACTAGTTTCTTCTTTTCATATAACTTAGTTTGCTCATTTACCCACTTTTTTCATGGAAAATATGATTATTTTCTCTATACAAAAAAACCCGCTTACAAAAAAATACCCGCATTTCCTATACAACTTGAAAGTTTTTGATTTTTAACCATGTTTTTGCAGTCATTTTCACTAGTTTCTTCTTTTCATATAACTTAGTTTGCTCATTTACCCACTTTTTTCATGGAAAATATGATTATATTCTCTATACAAAAAAAACCCGCTTACAAAAAAATACCCGCATTTCCTATACAACTTGAAAGTTTTTGATCTTTAACCATGTTTTTGCAGTCATTTTCACTAGTTTCTTCTTTTCATATAACTTAGTTTGCTCATTTACCCACTTTTTTCATGGAAAATATGATTATTTTCTCTTTACAAAAAAAACCCGCTTACAAAAAAATACCCGCATTTCCTATACAACTTGAAAGTTTTTGATCTTTAACCATGTTTTTGCAGTCATTTTCACTAGTTTCTACTTTTCATATAAATTAGTCTGCTCATTTACCCACTTTTTTCATGGAAAATATGATTATTTTCTCTATACAAAAAAAAAACCCGCGTTTCCTATACAACTTGAAAGTTTTTGATCTTTAACCACATTTTTGCAGTCATTTTAACTAGTTTCTTCTTTTCATATAACTTAGTTTGCACATTTACCCACTTTTTTCATGGAAAATATGATTATTTTTTTTCCTATACAACTTGAAAGTTTTTGATCTTTAACCACATTTTTGCAGTCATTTTAACTAGTTTCTTCTTTTCATATAACTTAGTTTGCTCATTTACCCACTTTTTTCATGGAAAATATGATTATTTTCTCTATACAAAAAAAACCCGCTTCAAAAAAATACCCGCATTTCCTATACAACTTGAAAGTTTTTGATCTTTGACCATGTTTTTGCAGTCATTTTCACTAGTTTCTTCTTTTCATATAACTTAGTTTGCTCATTTACCCACTTTTTTCATGGAAAATATGATTATTTTCTCTATACAAAAAAAAAACCCGCTTACAAAAAAATACCCACATTTCCTATAAAGCTTGAAAGTTTTTGATCTTTAACCATGTTTTTGCAGTCATTTTAACTAGTTTCTTCTTTTCATATAACTTAGTTTGCTCATTTACCCACTTTTTTCATGGAAAATATGATTATTTTCTCTTTACAAAAAAAACCCGCTTACAAAAAAATACCCGCATTTCCTATACAACTTGAAAGTTTTTGATCTTTAACCATGTTTTTGCAGTCATTTTCACTAGTTTCTACTTTTCATATAACTTAGTTTGCTCATTTACCCACTTTTTTCATGGAAAATATGATTATTTTCTCTATACAAAAAAAAACCCGCTTACAAAAAACTACCCGCATTTCCTATACAACTTGAAAGTTTTTGATCTATAACCATGTTTTTGCAGTCATTTTAACTAGTTTCTTCTTTTCATATAATTTAGTTTGCTCATTTACCCACTTTTTTCATGGAAAATATGATTATTTTCTCTATACAAAAAAAACCCGCTTACAAAAAAAAAACCCGCATTTCCTATACAACTTGAAAGTTTTTGATCTTTAACCATGTTTTTGCAGTCATTTTCACTAGTTTCTTCTTTTCATATAACTTAGTTTGCTCATTTACCCACTTTTTTCATGGAAAATATGATTATTTTCTCTATACAAAAAAAAACCCGCTTACAAAAAAATACCCGCATTTCCTATACAACTTGAAAGTTTTTGATCTTTAACCATGTTTTTGCAGTCATTTTAACTAGTTTCTTCTTTTCATATAACTTAGTTTGCTCATTTACCCACTTTTTTCATGGAAAATATGATTATTTTCTCTATACAAAAAAAAAACCCGCGTTTCCTATACAACTTGAAAGTTTTTGATCTTTAACCATGTTTTTGCAGTCATTTTAACTAGTTTCTTCTTTTCATATAACTTAGTTTGCTCATTTACCCCACTTTTTTCATGGAAAATATGATTATTTTCTCTATATTAAACAAACACCAGCTTACAAAAAAAATCCGCATTTCCTATACAACTTGAAAGTTTTTAATTCTTAACCATGTTTTTGCAGTCACTTTAACTAGTTTCTTCTTTTCATATAACTTAGTTTGCTCATTTACCTACTTTTTTCATGGAAAATATGATTATTTTCTCTATACAAAAAAAAAAACCCGCTTACAAAAAAATACCCGCATTTCCTATACAACTTGAAAGTTTTTGATCTTTAACCATGTTTTTGCAGTCATTTTAACTAGTTTCTTCTCTTCATATAACTTAGTTTGCTCATTTACCCACTTTTTTCATGGAAAATATGATTATTTTCTCTTTACAAAAAAAACCCGCTTACAAAAAAATACCCGCATTTCCTATACAACTTGAAAGTTTTTGATCTTTAACCATGTTTTTGCAGTCATTTTAACTAGTTTCTTCTTTTCATATAACTTAGTTTGCTCATTTACCCACTTTTTTCATGGAAAATATGATTATTTTCTCTTTACAAAAAAAACCCGCTTACAAAAAAATACCCGCATTTCCTATACAACTTGAAAGTTTTTGATCTTTAACCGTGTTTTTGCAGTTATTTTAACTAGTTTCTTCTTTTCATATAACTTAGTTTGCTCATTTACCCACTTTTTTCATGGAAAATATGATTATATTCTCCATACAAAAAAAACCCGCTTACAAAAAAATACCCGCATTTCCTATACAACTTGAAAGTTTTTGATTTTTAACCATGTTTTTGCAGTCATTTTCACTAGTTTCTTCTTTTCATATAACTTAGTTTGCTCATTTACCCACTTTTTTCATGGAAAATATGATTATATTCTCTATACAAAAAAAAACCCGCTTACAAAAAAATACCCGCATTTCCTATAAAGCTTGAAAGTTTTTGATCTTTAACCATGTTTTTGCAGTCATTTTAACTAGTTTCTTCTTTTCATATAATTTAGTTTGCTCATTTACCCACTTTTTTCATGGAAAATATGATTATTTTCTCTTTACAAAAAAAACCCGCTTGCAAAAAAATACCCGCATTTCCTATACAACTTGAAAGTTTTTGATCTTTAACCATGTTTTTGCAGTCATTTTCACTAGTTTCTTATTTTCATATAACTTAGTTTGCTCATTTACCCTTTTTTCATGGAAAATATGATTATTTTCTCTATACAAAAAAACCCGCTTCCAAAAAAATACCCGCATTTCCTATACAACTTGAAAGTTTTTGATCTTTAACCATGTTTTTGCAGTCATTTTCACTAGTTTCTTCTTTTCATATAACTTAGTTTGCTCATTTACCCACTTTTTTCATAAAAAATATGATTATTTTCTCTATACAAAAAAAAACCCGCTTACAAAAAAATACCCGCATTTCCTATAAAGCTTGAAAGTTTTTGATCTTTAACCATGTTTTTGCAGTCATTTTAACTAGTTTCTTCTTTTCATATAATTTAGTTTGCTCATTTACCCACTTTTTTCATGGAAAATATGATTATTTTCTCTTTACAAAAAAAACCCGCTTACAAAAAAATACCCGCATTTCCTATACAACTTGAAAGTTTTTGATCTTTAACTTTGCAGTCATTTTCACTAGTTTCTTATTTTCATATAACTTAGTTTGCTCATTTACCCACTTTTTTCATGGAAAATATGATTATTTTCTCTTTACAAAAAAAACCCGCTTACAAAAAAATACCCGCATTTCCTATACAACTTGAAAGTTTTTGATCTTTAACCATGTTTTTGCAGTCATATTAACTAGTTTCTTCTTTTCATATAGCTTAGTTTGCTCATTTACCCACTTTTTTCATGGAAAATATGATTATTTTCTCTATACAAAAAAAAACCCGCTTACAAAAAAATACCCGCATTTCCTATACAACTTGAAATATTTTGATCTTTAACCATGTTTTTGCAGTCATTTTAACTAGCTTCTTCTTTTCATATAACTTAGTTTGGTCATTTACCCACTTTTTTCATGGAAAATATGATTATTTTCTCTATACAAAAAAAACCCGCTTACAAAAAACTACCCGCATTTCCTATACAACTTGAAAGTTTTTGATCTATAACCATGTTTTTGCAGTCATTTTAACTAGTTTCTTCTTTTCATATAACTTAGTTTGCTCATTTACCCACTTTTTTCATGGAAAATATGATTATATTCTCTATACAAAAAAAAACCGCTTACAAAAAAATACCCGCATTTCCTATACAACTTGAAAGTTTTTGATTTTTAACCATGTTTTTGCAGTCATTTTCACTAGTTTCTTCTTTTCATATAACTTAGTTTGCTCATTTACCCACTTTTTTCATGGAAAATATGATTATATTCTCTATACAAAAAAAACCCGCTTACAAAAAAATACCCGCATTTCCTATACAACTTGAAAGTTTTTGATCTTTAACCATGTTTTTGCAGTCATTTTCCCTTGTTTTTTCTTTTCATATAACTTAGTTTGCTCATTTACCCACTTTTTTCATGGAAAATATGATTATTTTCTCTTTACAAAAAAAAACCCGCTTACAAAAAAATACCCGCATTTCCTATACAACTTGAAAGTTTTTGATCTTTAACCATGTTTTTGCAGTCATTTTCACTAGTTTCTACTTTTCATATAAATTAGTCTGCTCATTTACCCACTTTTTTCATGGAAAATATGATTATTTTCTCTATACAAAAAAAAACCCGCGTTTCCTATACAACTTGAAAGTTTTTGATATTTAACCACATTTTTGCAGTCATTTTAACTAGTTTCTTCTTTTCATATAACTTAGTTTGCACATTTACCCACTTTTTTCATGGAAAATATGATTATTTTTTTTCCTATACAACTTGAAAGTTTTTGATCTTTAACCACATTTTTGCAGTCATTTTAACTAGTTTCTTCTTTTCATATAACTTAGTTTGCTCATTTACCCACTTTTTTCATGGAAAATATGATTATTTTCTCTATACAAAAAAAACCCGCTTCCAAAAAAATACCCGCATTTCCTATACAACTTGAAAGTTTTTGATCTTTGACCATGTTTTTGCAGTCATTTTCACTAGTTTCTTCTTTTCATATAACTTAGTTTGCTCATTTACCCACTTTTTTCATGGAAAATATGATTATTTTCTCTTTGCAAAAAAAACCCGCTTACAAAAAAATACCCGCATTTCCTATACAACTTGAAAGTTTTTGATCTTTAACCATGTTTTTGCAGTCATTTTAACTAGTTTCTTCTTTTCATATGACTTAGTTTGCTCATTTACCCACTTTTTTCATGGAATATATGATTATTTTCTCTTTACAAAAAAAAACCCGCTTACAAAAAAATACCCGCATTTCCTATACAACTTGAAAGTTTTTGATCTTTAACCATGTTTTTGCAGTCATTTTCACTAGTTTCTACTTTCTATATAACTTAGTTTGCTCATTTACCCACTTTTTTCATGGAAAATATGATTATTTTCTCTATACAAAAAAAAACCGCTTACAAAAAACTACCCGCATTTCCTATACAACTTGAAAGTTTTTGATCTTTAACCATGTTTTTGCAGTCATTTTCACTAGTTTCTACTTTCCATATAACTTAGTTTGCTCATTTACCCACTTTTTTCATGGAAAATATGATTATTTTCTCTATACAAAAAGAACCCGCTTACAAAAAACTACCCGCATTTCCTATACAACTTGAAAGTTTTTGATTTTTAACCATGTTTTTGCAGTCATTTTCACTAGTTTCTTCTTTTCATATAACTTAGTTTGCTCATTTACCCACTTTTTTCATGGAAAATATGATTATATTCTCTATACAAAAAAAACCCGCTTACAAAAAAATACCCGCATTTCCTATACAACTTGAAAGTTTTTGATCTTTAACCATGTTTTTGCAGTCATTTTCACTTGTTTTTTCTTTTCATATAACTTAGTTTGCTCATTTACCCACTTTTTTCATGGAAAATATGATTATTTTCTCTTTACAAAAAAAACCCGCTTACAAAAAAATACCCGCATTTCCTATACAACTTGAAAGTTTTTGATCTTTAACCATGTTTTTGCAGTCATTTCACTAGTTTCTACTTTTCATATAAATTAGTCTGCTCATTTACCCACTTTTTTCATGAAAATATGATTATTTTCTCTATACAAAAAAAAACCCGCGTTTCCTATACAACTTGAAAGTTTTTGATCTTTAACCACATTTTTGCAGTCATTTTAACTAGTTTCTTCTTTTCATATAACTTAGTTTGCACATTTACCCACTTTTTTCATGGAAAATATGATTATTTTTTTTCCTATACAACTTGAAAGTTTTTGATCTTTAACCACATTTTTGCAGTCATTTTAACTAGTTTCTTCTTTTCATATAACTTAGTTTGCTCATTTACCCACTTTTTTCATGGAAAATATGATTATTTTCTCTATACAAAAAAAACCCGCTTACAAAAAAATACCCGCATTTCCTATACAACTTGAAAGTTTTTGATCTTTGACCATGTTTTTGCAGTCATTTTCACTAGTTTCTTCTTTTCATATAACTTAGTTTGCTCATTTACCCACTTTTTTCATGGAAAATATGATTATTTTCTCTATACAAAAAAAACCCGCTTACAAAAAAATACCCACATTTCCTATAAAGCTTGAAAGTTTTTGATCTTTAACCATGTTTTTGCAGTCATTTTAACTAGTTTCTTCTTTTCATATAACTTAGTTTGCTCATTTACCCACTTTTTTCATGGAAAATATGATTATTTTCTCTTTACAAAAAAAAACCCGCTTACAAAAAAATACCCGCATTTCCTATACAACTTGAAAGTTTTTGATCTTTAACCATGTTTTTGCAGTCATTTTCACTAGTTTCTACTTTTCATATAACTTAGTTTGCTCATTTACCCACTTTTTTCATGGAAAATATGATTATTTTCTCTATACAAAAAAAAACCCCGCTTACAAAAAACTACCCGCATTTCCTATACAACTTGAAAGTTTTTGATCTATAACCATGTTTTTTGCAGTCATTTTAACTAGTTTCTTCTTTTCATATAATTTAGTTTGCTCATTTACCCACTTTTTTCATGGAAAATATGATTATTTTCTCTATACAAAAAAAACCCGCTTACAAAAAAGACCCGCATTTCCTATACAACTTGAAAGTTTTTGATCTTTAACCATGTTTTTGCAGTCATTTTCACTAGTTTCTCTTTTCATATAACTTAGTTTGCTCATTTACCCACTTTTTTCATGGAAAATATGATTATTTTCTCTATACAAAAAAAAACCCGCTTACAAAAAAATACCCGCATTTCCTATACAACTTGAAAGTTTTTGATCTTTAACCATGTTTTTGCAGTCATTTTAACTAGTTTCTTCTTTTCATATAACTTAGTTTGCTCATTTACCCACTTTTTTCATGGAAAATATGATTATTTTCTCTATACAAAAAAAAAACCCGCGTTTCCTATACAACTTGAAAGTTTTTGATCTTTAACCATGTTTTTGCAGTCATTTTAACTAGTTTCTTCTTTTCATATAACTTAGTTTGCTCATTTACCCACTTTTTTCATGGAAAATATGATTATTTTCTCTATACAAAAAAAACCCGCTTACAAAAAAAAATCCGCATTTCCTATACAACTTGAAAGTTTTTGATTCTTAACCATGTTTTTGCAGTCACTTTAACTAGTTTCTTCTTTTCATATAACTTAGTTTGCTCATTTACCCACTTTTTTCATGGAAAATATGATTATTTTCTCTATACAAAAAAAAAAACCCGCTTACAAAAAAATACCCGCATTTCCTATACAACTTGAAAGTTTTTGATCTTTAACCATGTTTTTGCAGTCATTTTAACTAGTTTCTTCTTTTCATATAACTTAGTTTGCTCATTTACCCACTTTTTTCATGGAAAATATGATTATTTTCTCTTTACAAAAAAAACCCGCTTACAAAAAAATACCCGCATTTCCTATACAACTTGAAAGTTTTTGATCTTTAACCATGTTTTTGCAGTCATTTTAACTAGTTTCTTCTCTTCATATAACTTAGTTTGCTCATTTACCCACTTTTTTCATGGAAAATATGATTATTTTCTCTATACAAAAAAAACCCGCTTACAAAAAAATACCCGCATTTCCTATACAACTTGAAAGTTTTTGATCTTTAACCATGTTTTTGCAGTCATTTTAACTAGTTTCTTCTTTTCATATAACTTAGTTTGCTCATTTACCCACTTTTTTCATGGAAAATATGATTATTTTCTCTTTACAAAAAAAACCCGCTTACAAAAAAATACCCGCATTTCCTATACAACTTGAAAGTTTTTGATCTTTAACCATGTTTTTGCAGTCATTTTAACTAGTTTCTTCTTTTCATATAACTTAGTTTGCTCATTTACCCACTTTTTTCATGGAAAATATGATTATATTCTCCATACAAAAAAAACCCGCTTACAAAAAAATACCCGCATTTCCTATACAACTTGAAAGTTTTTGATTTTAACCATGTTTTTGCAGTCATTTTCACTAGTTTCTTCTTTTCATATAACTTAGTTTGCTCATTTACCACTTTTTTCATGGAAAATATGATTATATTCTCTATACAAAAAAAACCCGCTTACAAAAAAATACCCGCATTTCCTATACAACTTGAAAGTTTTTGATCTTTAACCATGTTTTTGCAGTCATTTTCACTAGTTTCTTCTTTTCATATAACTTAGTTTGCTCATTTACCCACTTTTTTCATGGAAAATATGATTATTTTCTCTTTACAAAAAAACCCGCTTACAAAAAAATACCCGCATTTCCTATACAACTTGAAGTTTTTGATCTTTAACCATGTTTTTGCAGTCATTTTCACTAGTTTCTTCTTTTCATATAACTTAGTTTGCTCATTTACCCACTTTTTTCATGAAAATATGATTATTTTCTCTTTACAAAAAAAACCCGCTTACAAAAAAATACCCGCATTTCCTATACAACTTGAAAGTTTTTGATCTTTAACCATGTTTTTGCAGTCATTTTAACTAGTTTCTTCTTTTCATATAACTTAGTTTGCTCATTTACCCACTTTTTTCATGGAAAATATGATTATTTTCTCTTTACAAAAAAAAACCCCGCTTACAAAAAAATACCCGCATTTCCTATACAACTTGAAAGTTTTTGATCTTTAACCATGTTTTTGCAGTCATTTTAACTAGTTTCTTCTTTTCATATAACTTAGTTTGCTCATTTACCCACTTTTTTCATGGAAAATATGATTATATTCTCCATACAAAAAAAACCCGCTTACAAAAAAATACCCGCATTTCCTATACAACTTGAAAGTTTTTGATTTTTAACCATGTTTTTGCAGTCATTTTCACTAGTTTCTTCTTTTCATATAACTTAGTTTGCTCATTTACCCACTTTTTTCATGGAAAATATGATTATATTCTCTATACAAAAAAAACCCGCTTACAAAAAATACCCGCATTTCCTATACAACTTGAAAGTTTTTGATCTTTAACCAAATTTTTGCAGTCATTTTCACTAGTTTCTTCTTTTCATATAACTTAGTTTGCTCATTTACCCACTTTTTTCATGGAAAATATGATTATTTTCTCTTTACAAAAAACCCGCTTACAAAAAAATACCCGCATTTCCTATACAACTTGAAAGTTTTTGATCTTTAACCATGTTTTTGCAGTCATTTTCACTAGTTTCTACTTTTCATATAAATTAGTCTGCTCATTTCCCCACTTTTTTCATGGAAAATATGATTATTTTCTCTATACAAAAAAAAACCCGCGTTTCCTATACAACTTGAAAGTTTTTGATATTTAACCACATTTTTGCAGTCATTTTAACTAGTTTCTTCTTTTCATATAACTTAGTTTGCACATTTATCCACTTTTTTCATGGAAAATATGATTATTTTTTTTCCTATACAACTTGAAAGTTTTTGATCTTTAACCACATTTTTGCAGTCATTTTAACTAGTTTCTTCTTTTCATATAACTTAGTTTTCTCATTTACCCTTTTTTCATGGAAAATATGATTATTTTCTCTATACAAAAAAACCCGCTTACAAAAAAATACCCGCATTTCCTATACAACTTGAAAGTTTTTGATTTTTAACCATGTTTTGCAGTCATTTTCACTAGTTTCTTCTTTTCATATAACTTAGTTTGCTCATTTACCCACTTTTTTCATGGAAAATATGATTATTTTCTCTATACAAAAAAAACCCGCTTACAAAAAAATACCCGCATTTCCTATACAACTTGAAAGTTTTTGATCTTTAACCATGTTTTTGCAGTCATTTTCACTAGTTTCTTCTTTTCATATACTTAGTTTGCTCATTTACCCACTTTTTTCATGGAAAATATGATTATTTTCTCTTTACAAAAAAAACCCGCTTACAAAAAAATACCCGCATTTCCTATACAACTTGAAAGTTTTTGATCTTTAACCATGTTTTTGCAGTCATTTTCACTAGTTTCTACTTTCATATAAATTAGTCTGCTCATTTACCCACTTTTTTCATGGAAAATATGATTATTTTCTCTATACAAAAAAAAACCCGCGTTTCCTATACAACTTGAAAGTTTTTGATCTTTAACCACATTTTTGCAGTCATTTTAACTAGTTTCTTCTTTTCATATAACTTAGTTTGCTCATTTACCCACTTTTTTCATGGAAAATATGATTATTTTTTTTCCTATACAACTTGAAAGTTTTTGATCTTTAACCACATTTTTGCAGTCATTTTAACTAGTTTCTTCTTTTCATATAACTTAGTTTGCACATTTACCCACTTTTTTCATGGAAAATATGATTATTTTTTTTCCTATACAACTTGAAAGTTTTTGATCTTTAACCACATTTTTGCAGTCATTTTAACTAGTTTCTTCTTTTCATATAACTTAGTTTGCTCATTTACCCACTTTTTCATGGAAAATATGATTATTTTCTCTATACAAAAAAAACCCGCTTACAAAAAAATACCCGCATTTCCTATACAACTTGAAAGTTTTTGATCTTTGACCATGTTTTTTGCAGTCATTTTCACTAGTTTCTTCTTTTCATATAACTTAGTTTGCTCATTTACCCACTTTTTTCATGGAAAATATGATTATTTTCTCTATACAAAAAAAAACCCGCTTACAAAAAAAATACCCGCATTTCAAACTACCCGCATTTCC
>CAKAIZ010000065.1:0-32325 GCA_916610145.1 Eristalis arbustorum | reverse complement strand
ATATGGGCGATCTTGTAAAATTAAGCATTTCAGGTCGCCTTTTTCGATCCTTTTTCTACTTCCGATCTATCGCGCGGGGGAATGTTGAGGGCTCAACAGAAGCGTCCTTCCATTCCCCATATATGAATAAACAGCGTGGTAATGAGCGATAAACTGGATCCCTGAAAAACGCTCCGTTTTCGTGATATGGGCGATCTTGTAAAATTAAGCATTTCAAGTCGCGTTGTCGATCCTTTTTCTACCTCCGAGTTATCGCGTAGGGAATGTTGAGGGCTCAACAGAAGCGTCATTCCATTCCCCATATATGAATAAACAGCGTGGTAATAAGCGATAAGCTGGATCCCTAAAAAACGCTTCCTTTTCGAGATATGGGCGATCTTGTAAAATTAAGCATTTCAGGTCGCCTTTTTCGATCCTTTTTTCTACCTCCGAGTTATCGCGTAGGGAATGTTGAGGGCTCAACAGAAGCGTCCTTCCATTCCCCATATGTGCATAAGCAGCGTGGTAATAAGCGATAAACTGGATTCCTGAAAAACGCTCCGTTTTCGAGATATGGGCGAACTTGTAAAATTAAGCGTTTCAAGTCGCCTTGTCGATCCTTTTTCTACCTCCGAGTTATCGCGAAGGGAATGTTGAGGGCTCGACAGAAGCGTCCTTCTATTCCCCATATATTAATAAACAGCGTGGTAATAAGCGATAAACTGGATCGCTGAAAAATGCTCCGATTTCGAGATATGGGCGATATTGTAAAATTGAGCATTTCAAGTCGCCTTTTTCGATCCCTTTTCTACCTCCGAGCTATCGCGTAGGGAATGTTGAGGGCTCAACATAAGCGTCCTTCCATTCCACATATATGAATAAACAGCGTGGTAATAAGCGACAAACTGTATCACTGAAAAATGCTCCGATTTCGAGATATGGGCGATATTGTAAAATTAAGCTTTTCAAGTCGCCTTGTAGATCCTTTTTCTAACTCCGAGTTATCGCTTAGGGAATGTTGAGGGCTCAACAGAAGCGTCATTCCATTCCCAATATATGAATAAACAGCGTGGTAATGAGCGATAAACTGGATCCCTGAAAAACGCTCCGTTTTCGAGATATGGGCGATCTTGTAAAATTAAGCATTTCAGGTCGCGTTGTCGATCCTTTTTCTACCTCCTAGTTATCGCGTAGGGAATGTTGAGGGCTCAACAGAAGCGTCCTTTCTTTTCCCCATATATGAATAAACAGCGTGGTAATGAGTGATAAACTGGATCCCTGAAAAAACGCTCCGTTTTCGAGATATGGGCGATCTTGTAAAATTAAGCATTTCAGGTCGCCTTTTTCGATCCTTTTTCTACCTCCGATCTATCGCGTGGGAATGTTGAGGGCTCAACAAAAGCGTCCTTCCATTCCCCATATTTGAATAAACTGCGTGGTAATAAGCGATAAACTGGATCCCTGAAAAATGCTCCGTTTTCGAGATATGGACGATATTGTAAAATTAAGCATTTCAGGTCGCCTCTTTCGATCCTTTTTCTACCTCCGATCTATCGCGTGGGAATGTTGAGGGCTCAACAGAAGCGTCCTTCCATTCCCCATATATGAATAAACAGCGTGGTAATGAGCGATAAACTGGATCTCTGAAAAACGCTCCGTTTTCGAGATATGGGCGATCTTGTAAAATTAAGCATTTCAGGTCGCCTTTTTCGATCCTTTTTCTACCTCCGAGTTATCGCGTAGGGAATCTTGAGGGCTCAACAGAAGCGTCCTTCCATTCCCCATATATGAATAAACAGCGTGGTAATAAGCGATAAACTGGATCGCTGAAAAACGCACCGTTTTCGAGATATGGGCGACTTTGTAAAATTAAGCATTTCAAGTCGCCTTGTCGATCCTTTTTTCTACCTCCGAGTTATCGCGTAGGGAATGTTGAGGGCTCAACAGAAGCGTCCTTCCATTCCCCATATATGAATAAACAGCGTGGTAATAAGCGATAAACTGGATCCCTGAAAAGTGCTCCGTTTTCGAGATATGGGCGATCTTGTAAAATTAAGCATTTCAAGTCGCGTTGTCGATCCTTTTTCTACCTCCGAGTTATCGCGTAGAGAATGTTGAGGGCTTAACAGAAGCGTGCTTCCATTCCCATATATGAATAAACAGCGTGGTAATAAGCGATAAACTGGATCCCTGAAAAACGATCCGTTTTCCATATATGGGCGATTTTGTAAAATTAAGCATTTCAGGTCGCCTTTTTCGATCCTTTTTTCTACCTCCGATCTATCGCGTGGGGAATGTTGAGGGCTCAACAAAAGCGTCCTTCCATTCCCCATATATGCGTAAACAGCGTGGTAATAAGCGATAAACTGGATCCCTGAAAAAACGCTCCGTTTTCGAGATATGGGCGATCTTGTAAAATTAAGCATTTCAGGTCGCCTTTTTCGATCCTTTTTCTACCTCCGATCTATCGCGTGGGAATGTTGAGGGCTCAACAGAAGCGTCCTTCCATTCCCCATATTTGAATAAACAGCGTGGTAATAAACGATAAACTGGATCCCTGAAAAACGCTCCGTTTTCGAGATATGGCGATCTTGTAAAATGAGGCATTTCAGGTCGCCTTTTTCGATCCTTTTTCTACCTCCGAGTTATCGCGTAGGGAATGTTGAGGGCTCAACAGAAGCGTCCTTCCATTCCCCATATATGAATAAACAGCGTGGTAATGAGCGATAAACTGGATCTCTGAAAAACGCTCCGTTTTCGAGATATGGGCGATCTTGTAAAATTAAGCATTTCAGGTCGCCTTTTTCGATCCTTTTTCTACCTCCGATCTATCGCGTGGGAATGTTGAGGGCTCAACAAAAGCGTCCTTCCATTCCCCATATTTGAATAAACTGCGTGGTAATAAGCGATAAACTGGATCCCTGAAAAATGCTCCGTTTTCGAGATATGGACGATATTGTAAAATTAAGCATTTCAAGTCGCCTTTTTCGATCCTTTTTCTACTTTCGATCTATCGCGCGGGGAATGTTGAGGGCTCAACAGAAGTGTCCTTCCATTCCCCATATATGAATAAACAGCGTGGTAATAAGCGACAAACTGGATCCCTGAAAAATGCTCCGTTTTCGAGATATGGGCGATATTGTAAAATTAAGCATTTCAAGACGCCTTGTTGATCCTTTTTCTACATCCGAGTTATCGCGTAAGGAATGTTGAGGGTTCAACAGAAGCGTCCTTCCATTCCCCATATATGAATAAACAGTGTGGTAATAAGCGATAAACTGGATCCCTGAAAAACGATCCGTTTTCGAGAAATGGGCGATATTGTAAAATTAAGCATTTCAGGTCGTCTTTTTCGATGCTTTTTCTACCTCCGTTATCGTTATCGCGTAGGAAATTTTAAGAGCTCAACAGAAGCGTCCTTCCATTCCCCATATATGAATAAACAGCGTGGTAATAAGCGATAAACTGGATCCCTGAAAAACGCTCCGTTTTCGAGATATGGGCGATCTTGTAAAATGAAGCATTTCAGGTCGCCTTTTTCGATCCTTTTTCTACTTCCGATCTATCGCGTAGGGAATATTGAGGGGCTCAACAGAAGCGTCCTTCCATTTCCCATATATGAATAAACGGAGCGGTAATAAGCGATAAACTGGATCGCTGAAAAACGCACCGTTTTCGAGATATGGGCGATATTGTAAAATTAAGCATTTCAGGTCGTCTTTTTCGATCCTTTTTCTACCTCCGTTATCGTTATCGCGTAGGAAATTTTAAGGGCTCAACAGAAGCGTCCTTCCATTCTCCATATTTGAATAAACAGCGTGGTAATAAGCGATAAACTGGATCCCTGAAAAACGCTCCGTTTTCGAGATATGGGCGATCTTGTAAAATGAAGCATTTTAGGTCGCCTTTTTCGATCCTTTTTCTACTTCCGATCTATCGCGCGGGGAATGTTGAGGGCTCAACAGAAGCGTCCTTCCATTCTTTCTATATGAATAAACAGCGTGGTAATAAGCAACAAACTGGATCCCTGAAAAATGCTCCGTTTTCCAGATATGGGCGATCTTGTAAAATTAAGCATTTCAGGTCGCCTTTTTCGATCCTTTTTCTACTTACGATCTATCGCGCGGGGAGTGTTGAGGGCTCAACAGAAGCGTCCTTCCATTCCCCATATACGAATAAACAGCGTGGTAATAAGCGATAAACTGGATCGCTGAAAAACGCACAGTTTTCGAGATATGGGCGATATTGTAAGATTAAGCATTTCAGATCGCCTTTTTCGATCCTTTTTCTACCTCCGAGCTATCGCGTAGGGAATATTGAGGGCTCAACAAAAGCGTCCTTATTCCCCATATATGAATAAACAGCGTGGTAATTAGCGATAAACTGGATCGCTGAAAAACGCATCATTTTCCATATATGGGCGATTTTGTAAAATTAAGCATTTCAGGTCGCCTTTTTCGATCCTTTTTCTACCTCCGATCTATCGCGTGGGGAATGTTGAGGGCTCAACAGAACCGTCCTTCCATTCCCCATATATGCGTAAACAGCGTGGTAATAAGCGATATACTGGATCCCTGAAAAACGCTCCGTTTTCGAGATATGGGCGATCTTGTAAAATTAAGCATTTCAGGTCGCCTTTTTCGATCCTTTTTCTACCTCCGATCTATCGCGTGGGAATGTTGAGGGCTCAACAGAAGCGTCCTTCCATTCCCCATATTTGAATAAACAGCGTGGTAATAAACGATAAACTGGATCCCTGAAAAACGCTCCGTTTTCGAGATATGGGCGATCTTGTAAAATGAGGCATTTCAGGTCGCCTTTTTCGATCCTTTTTCTACCTCCGAGTTATCGCGTAGGGAATGTTGAGGGCTCAACAGAAGCGTCCTTCCATTCCCCATATATGAATAAACAGCGTGGTAATGAGCGATAAACTGGATCTCTGAAAAACGCTCCGTTTTCGAGATATGGGCGATCTTGTAAAATTAAGCATTTCAGGTCGCCTCTTTCGATCCTTTTTCTACCTCCGATCTATCGCGTGGGAATGTTGAGGGCTCAACAAAAGCGTCCTTATTCCCCATATATGAATAAACAGCGTGGTAATTAGCGATAAACTGGATCGCTGAAAAACGCACCATTTTCCATATATGGGCGATTTTGTAAAATTAAGCATTTCAGGTCGCCTTTTTCGATCCTCTTTCTACCTCCGAGTTATCGCGTAGGAAATGGTGAGTGCTCAACAGAAGCGTCCCTCCATTTCCCATATATGAATAAACAGCGTGGTAATAAGCGACAAATTGGATCCCTGAAAAATGCTCCGTTTTCGAGATATGGGCGATATTGTAAAATTAAGCATTTCAAGTCGCCTTGTCGATCCTTTTTCTACCTCCGAGTTATCGCGTAGGGAACGTTGGGGGCTCAACAGAAGCGTCCTTCCCTTCCCCATATATGAATAAACAGCGTGGTAATAAGCGATAAACTGGATCCCTGAAAAACGCTCCGTTTTCGAGATATGGGCGATCTTATAAAATAAAGCATTTTAGGTCGCCTTTTTCGATCCTTTTTCTACTTTCGATCTATCGCGCGGGGAATGTTGAGGGCTCAACAGAAGTGTCCTTCCATTCTCCATATATGAATAAACAGCGTGGTAATAAGCGACAAACTGGATCCCTGAAAAATGCTCCGTTTTCGAGATATGGGCGATATTGTAAAATTAAGCATTTCAAGACGCCTTGTTGATCCTTTTTCTACATCCGAGTTATCGCGTAGGGAATGTTGAGGGCTCAACAAAAGCGTCCTTCCATTCCCCATATTTGAATAAACTGCGTGGTAATAAGCGATAAACTGGATCCCTGAAAAATGCTCCGTTTTCGAGATATGGACGATATTGTAAAATGAAGCATTTTAGGTCGCCTTTTTCGATCCTTTTTCTACTTTCGATCTATCGCGCGGGGAATGTTGAGGGCTCAACAGAAGTGTCCTTCCATTCCCCATATATGAATAAACAGCGTGGTAATAAGCGACAAACTGGATCCCTGAAAAATGCTCCGTTTTCGAGATATGGGCGATATTGTAAAATTAAGCATTTCAAGACGCCTTGTTGATCCTTTTTCTACATCCGAGTTATCGCGTAGGGAATGTTGAGGGTTCAACAGAAGCGTCCTTCCATTCCCCATATATGAATAAACAGTGTGGTAATAAGCGATAAACTGGATCCCTGAAAAACGATCCGTTTTCGAGAAATGGGCGATATTGTAAAATTAAGCATTTCAGGTCGTCTTTTTCGATGCTTTTTCTACCTCCGTTATCGTTATCGCGTAGGAAATTTCAAGGGCTCAACAGAAGCGTCCTTCCATTCCCCATATATGAATAAACAGCGTGGTAATAAGCGATAAACTGGATCCCTGAAAAACGCTCCGTTTTCGAGATATGGGCGATCTTGTAAAATGAAGCATTTCAGGTCGCCTTTTTCGATCCTTTTTCTACTTCCGATCTATCGCGTAGGGAATATTGAGGGCTCAACAGAAGCGTCCTTCCATTTCCCATATATGAATAAACAGCGCGGTAATAAGCGATAAACTGGATCGCTGAAAAACGCACCGTTTTCGAGATATGGGCGATATTGTAAAATTAAGCATTTCAGGTCGTCTTTTTCGATCCTTTTTCTACCTCCGTTTTCGTTATCGCGTAGGAAATTTTAAGGGCTCAACAGAAGCGTCCTTCCATTCTCCATATTTGAATAAACAGCGTGGTAATAAGCGATAAACTGGATTCCTGAAAAACGCTCCGTTTTCGAGATATGGGCGATCTTGTAAAATGAAGCATTTTAGGTCGCCTTTTTCGATCCTTTTTCTACTTCCGATCTATCGCGCGGGGAATGTTGAGGGCTCAACAGAAGCGTCCTTCCATTCCCCCTATATGAATAAACAGCGTGGTAATAAGCGACAAACTGGATCCCTGAAAAATGCTCCGTTTTCCAGATATGGGCGATCTTGTAAAATTAAGCATTTCAGGTCGCCTTTTTCGATCCTTTTTCTACTTACGATCTATCGCGCGGGGAGTGTTGAGGGCTCAACAGAAGCGTCCTTCCATTCCCCATATACGAATAAACAGCGTGGTAATAAGCGATAAACTGGATCGCTGAAAAACGCACAGTTTTCGAGATATGGGCGATATTGTAAGATTAAGCATTTCAGATCGCCTTTTTCGATCCTTTTTCTACCTCCGAGCTATCGCGTAGGGAATATTGAGGGCTCAACAAAAGCGTCCTTATTCCCCATATATGAATAAACAGCGTGGTAATTAGCGATAAACTGGATCGCTGAAAAACGCATCATTTTCCATATATGGGCGATTTTGTAAAATTAAGCATTTCAGGTCGCCTTTTTCGATCCTTTTTCTACCTCCGATCTATCGCGTGGGGAATGTTGTGGGCTCAACAGAACCGTCCTTGCATTCCCCATATATGCGTAAACAGCGTGGTAATAAGCGATATACTGGATCCCTGAAAAACGCTCCGTTTTCGAGATATGGGCGATCTTGTAAAATTAAGCATTTCAGGTCGCCTTTTTCGATCCTTTTTCTACCTCCGATCTATCGCGTGGGAATGTTGAGGGCTCAACAGAAGCGTCCTTCCATTCCCCATATTTGAATAAACAGCATGGTAATAAACGATAAACTGGATCCCTGAAAAACGCTCCGTTTTCGAGATATGGGCGATCTTGTAAAATGAGGCATTTCAGGTCGCCTTTTTCGATCCTTTTTCTACCTCCGAGTTATCGCGTAGGGAATGTTGAGGGCTCAACAGAAGCGTCCTTCCATTCCCCATATATGAATAAACAGCGTGGTAATGAGCGATAAACTGGATCTCTGAAAAACACTCCGTTTTCGAGATATGGGCGATCTTGTAAAATTAAGCATTTCAGGTCGCCTCTTTCGATCCTTTTTCTACCTCCGATCTATCGCGTGGGAATGTTGAGGGCTCAACAAAAGCGTCCTTATTCCCCATATATGAATAAACAGCGTGGTAATTAGCGATAAACTGGATCGCTGAAAAACGCACCATTTTCCATATATGGGCGATTTTGTAAAATTAAGCATTTCAGGTCGCCTTTTTCGATCCTCTTTCTACCTCCGAGTTATCGCGTAGGAAATGTTGAGTGCTCAACAGAAGCGTCCCTCCATTTCCCATATATGAATAAACAGCGTGGTAATAAGCGACAAATTGGATCCCTGAAAAACGCTCCGTTTTCGAGATATGGGCGATCATGTAAAATGAAGCATTTCAGGTCGCCTTTTTCGATCCTCTTTCTACCTCCAAATTATCGCGTAGGAAATGTTGAGAGCTCAACAGAAGCGTCCTTCCATTCCCCATGAAAAACGCTCCGTTTTCGAGATATGGGCGATCTTGATAAATTAAGCATTTCAAGTCGCGTTGTCGATCCTTATTCTATCTCCGAGTTATCGCGTAGGGAATGTTGAGGGCTTAACAGAAGCGTTCTTCCATTCCCCATATATGAATAAACATCGTGGTAATAAGCGATAAACTGGATCCCTAAAAAAAGCTCCGTTTTCGAGATATGGGCGATCTTGTAAAATTAAGCATTTCAAGTCGCGTTGTCGATCCTTTTTCTACCTCCGAGTTATCGCGTAGGGAATGTCGAGGGCTCAAAAGAAGCGTCCTTCCATTCCCCATATATGAATAAACAGCGTGGTAATAGGCGACAAACTGGATCCCTGAAAAATGCTCCGTATTCGAGATATGGGCGATATTGTAAAATTAAGCATTTTTAGTCGCCTTGTCGATCCTTTTTCTACCCCAGAGTAATCGCGTAGGGAATGTTGAGGGCTCAACAGAAGCGTCCTTCCATTCCCCATATATGAATAAACAGCGTGGTAATAAGCGATAAACTGGATCCCTGAAAAACGCTCCGTTTTCGAGATATGGGCGATATTGTAAAATTAAGCATTTCAAGTCGTCTTGTGAATCCTTTTTCTACCTCCGAGTTATCGCGTAGGGAATGTTGAGGACTCAACAGAAGCGTCCTTCCATTCCCCATATTTGAATAAACAGCGTGGTAATAAACGATAAACTGGATCCCTGAAAAACGCTCCGTTTTCGAGATATGGGCGATATTGTAAAATTAAGCATTTCAAGTCGTCTTGTGAATCCTTTTTCTACCTCCGAGTTATCGCGTAGGGAATGTTGAGGACTCAACAGAAGCGTCCTTCCATTCCCCATATATGAATAAACAGCGTGGTAATAAGCGATAAACTGGATCCCTGAAAAACGCTCCGTTTTCGAGATATGGGCGATCATGTAAAATGAAGCATTTCAGGTCGCCTTTTTCGATCCTCTTTCTACCTCCGAGTTATCGCGTAGGAAATGTTGAGAGCTCAACAGAAGCGTCCTTCCATTCCCCATGAAAAACGCTCCGTTTTCGAGATATGGGCGATCTTGATAAATTAAGCATTTCAAGTCGCGTTGTCGATCCTTATTCTACCTCCGAGTTATCGCGTAGGGAATGTTGAGGGCTTAACAGAAGCGTCCTTCCATTCCCCATATATGAATAAACATCGTGGTAATAAGCGATAAACTGGATCCCTAAAAAAAGCTCCGTTTGCGAGATATGGGCGATCTTGTAAAATTAAGCATTTCAAGTCGCGTTGTCGATCCTTTTTCTACCTCCGAGTTATCGCGTAGGGAATGTCGAGGGCTCAAAAGAAGCGTCCTTCCATTCCCCATATATGAATAAGCAGCGTGGTAATAAGCGACAAACTGGATCCCTGAAAAATGCTCCGTATTCGAGATATGGGCGATATTGTAAAATTAAGCATTTCAAGTCGCCTTGTCGATCCTTTTTCTACCCCAGAGTTATCGCGTAGGGAATGTTGAGGGCTCAACAGAAGCGTCCTTCCATTCCCCATATATGATAATTGTAAAATTAAGCATTTCAAGTCGCCTTGTCGATCCTTTTTCTACCCCAGAATAATCGCGTAGGGAATGTTGAGGGCTCAACAGAAGCGTCCTTCCATTCCCCATATATGAATAAACAGCGTGGTAATAAGCGATAAACCCTGAAAAACCCTGAAAAACGCTCCGTTTTCGAGATATGGGCGATCTTGTAAAATTAAGCATTTCAAGTCGCGTTGTCGATCCTTTTTGTACCTCCGAGTTATCGCGTAGGGAATGTTGAGGGCTCAAAAGAAGCGTCCTCCCATTCCCCATATATGAATAAACAGCGTGGTAATGAGCGATAAACTGGATCCCTGAAAAACGCTCCGTTTTCGAGATATGGGCGATCTTGTAAAATTAAGCATTTCAGGTCGCCTCTTTCGATCCTTTTTCTACCTCCGAGTTATCGCGTAGGGAATATTGAGAGCTAAACAGAAGCGTCTTTTGATTCTCCATATATGAATAAACAGCGCGGTAATAAGCGATAAACTGGATCGCCGAAAAACGCACCGTTTTCGAGATATGGGCGATCTTGTAAAATGAAGCATTTTAGGTCGCCTTTTTCGATCCTTTTTCTACTTCCGATCTATTGCGTGGGAATGTTGAGGGCTCAACAGGAGGGTCCTTCCATTCTCCATATTTGAATAAACGGCGTGGTAATAAGCGATAAACTGGATCCCTGAAAAACGCTCCGTTTTCGAGATATGGGCGATCTTGTAAAATGAAGCATTTTAGGTCGCCTTTTTCTACATCCGACCTATCGCGCGGGGAATGTTGAGGGCTCAACAGAAGCGTCCTTCCATTCCCCATATATGCGTAAGCAGCGTGGTAATAAGTGATAAACTGGATCCCTGAAAAACGCTCCGTTTTCGAGATATGGGCGATCTTGTAAAATGAAGCATTTCAGGTCGCCTTTTTCGATCCTTTTTCTACCTCCGAGTTATCGCGTTGG
This sequence comes from Eristalis arbustorum, assembly GCA_916610145.1. Lineage (NCBI taxonomy): Eukaryota > Metazoa > Arthropoda > Insecta > Diptera > Syrphidae > Eristalis > Eristalis arbustorum. Next base: position 21,442 of record CAKAIZ010000065.1, on the reverse strand, counting down.
GAATGTTGAGGGCTCAACAGAAGCGTCCTTCCATTCCCCATATACGAATAAACAGCGTGGTAATAAGCGATAAACTGGATCGCTGAAAAACGCACCGTTTTCGAGATATGGGCGATCTTGTAAAATGAAGCATTTTAGGTCGCCTTTTTCTACATCCGACCTATCGCGCGGGGAATGTTGAGGGCTCAACAGAAGCGTCCTTCCATTCCCCATATATGCGTAAGCAGCGTGGTAATAAGTGATAAACTGGATCCCTGAAAAACGCTCCGTTTTCGAGATATGGGCGATCTTGTAAAATGAAGCATTTCAGGTCGCCTTTTTCGATCCTTTTTCTACCTCCGAGTTATCGCGTTGGGAATGTTGAGGGCTCAACAAAAGCGTCCTTACATTCCCCATATATGAATAAACAGCGCGGTAATAAGCAATAAACTGGATCGCTGAAAAACGCACCGTTTTCGAGATATGGGCGATATTATAAAATTAAGCATTTCGCCTTTTTCGATCCTTTTTCTACCTCCGAGTTATCGCGTAGGGAATGTTGAGGGCTCAACAGAAGCGTCCTTCCATTCCCCATATATGAATAAACAGCGTGGTAATAAGCGATAAACTGGATCGCTGAAAAACGCACCGTTTTCGAGATATGGCCGATCTTGTAAAATGAAGCATTTCAATCGGCTTGTCGATCCTTTTTCTACCTCCGAGTTATCGCGTTGGGAGTGTTGAGGGCTCAACAAAAGCGTCCTTACATTCCCCATATATGAATAAACAGCGCGGTAATAAGCAATAAACTGGATCGCTGAAAAACGCACCGTTTTCGAGATATAGGCGATATTATAAAATTAAGTATTTCAGGTCGCCTTTTTCGATCCTTTTTCTACCTCCGAGTTATCGCGTAGAGAATTTTGAGGGCTCAACAGAAGCGTCCTTATTCCCCATATATGAATAAACAGCGTGGTAATTATCGATAAACTGGATCGCTGAAAAACGCACCATTTTCCATATATGGGCGATTTTGTAAAATTAAGCATTTCAGGTCGCCTTTTTCGATCCTCTTTCTACCTCCGAGTTATCGCGTAGGAAATGTTGGGGGCTCAACAGAAGCGTCCCTCCATTTCCCATATATGAATAAACAGCGTGGTAATAAGCGACAAATTGGATCCCTGAAATATGCTCCGTTTTCGAGATATGGGCGATATTGTAAAATTAAGCATTTCAAGTCGCCTTGTCGATCCTTTTTCTACCTCCGAGTTATCGCGTAGGGAATGTTGAGGACTCCACAGAAGCGTCCTTCCATTCCCCATATATGAATAAACAGCGTGGTAATAAGCGATAAACTGGATCCCTGAAAAACGCTCCGTTTTCGAGATATGGGCGATCATGTAAAATGAAGCATTTCAGGTCGCCTTTTTCGATTATCTTTCTACCTCCGAGTTATCGCGTAGGAAATGTTGAGAGCTCAACAGAAGCGTCCTTCCATTCCCCATGAAAAACGCTCTGTTTTCGAGATATGGGCGATCTTGATAAATTAAGCATTTCAAGTCGCGTTGTCGATCCTTATTCTACCTCCGAGTTATCGCGTAGGGAATGATGAGGGCTTAACAGAAGCGTCCTTCCATTCCCCATATATGAATAAACATCGTGGTAATAAGCGATAAACTGGATCCCTAAAAAAAGCTCCGTTTGCGAGATATGGGCGATCTTGTAAAATTAAGCATTTCAAGTCGCGTTGTCGATCCTTTTTCTACCTCCGAGTTATCGCGTAGGGAATGTCGAGGGCTCAAAAGAAGCGTCCTTCCATTCCCCATATATGAATAAACAGCGTGGTAATAAGCGACAAACTGGATCCCTGAAAAATGCTCCGTATTCGAGATATGGGCGATATTGTAAAATTAAGCATTTCAAGTCGCTTGTCGATCCTTTTTCTACCCCAGAGTAATCGCGTAGGGAATGTTGAGGGCTCAAAAGAAGCGTTCTTCCATTCCCCATATATGAATAAACAGCGTGGTAATGAGCGATAAACTGGATCCCTGAAAAACGCTCCGTTTTCGAGATATGGGCGATCTTGTAAAATTAAGCATTTCAGGTCGCCTCTTTCGATCCTTTTTCTACCTCCGAGTTATCGCGTAGGGAATATTGAGAGCTCAACAGAAGCGTCTTTTGATTCTCCATATATGAATAAACAGCGCGGTAATAAGCGATAAACTGGATCGCCGAAAAACGCACCGTTTTCGAGATATGGGCGATCTTGTAAAATGAAGCATTTTAGGTCGCCTTTTTCGATCCTTTTTCTACTTCCGATCTATTGCGTGGGAATGTTGAGGGCTCAACAGGAGGGTCCTTCCATTCTCCATATTTGAATAAACGGCGTGGTAATAAGCGATAAACTGGATCCCTGAAAAACGCTCCGTTTTCGAGATATGGGCGATCTTGTAAAATGAAGCATTTTAGGTCGCCTTTTTCGATCCTTTTTCTACATCCGACCTATCGCGCGGGGAATGTTGAGGGCTCAACAGAAGCGTCCTTCCATTCCCCATATATGCGTAAGCAGCGTGGTAATAAGTGATAAACTGGATCCCTGAAAAACGCTCCGTTTTCGAGATATGGGCGATCTTGTAAAATGAAGCATTTCAGGTCGCCTTTTTCGATCCTTTTTCTACCTCCGAGTTATCGCGTAGGGAATGTTGAGGGCTCAACAGAAGCGTCCTTCCATTCCCCATATACGAATAAACAGCGTGGTAATAAGCGATAAACTGGATCGCTGAAAAACGCACCGTTTTCGAGATATGGGCGACATTGTAAAATTAATCATTTCAAGTCGCCTTGTCGATCCTTTTTCTACCTCCGAGTTATCGCGTTGGGAGTGTTGAGGGCTCAACAAAAGCGTCCTTACATTCCCCATATATGAATAAACAGCGCGGTAATAAGCAATAAACTGGATCGCTGAAAAACGCACCGTTTTCGAGATATGGGCGATATTATAAAATTAAGCATTTCGCCTTTTTCGATCCTTTTTCTACCTCCGAGTTATCGCGTAGGGAATGTTGAGGGCTCAACAGAAGCGTCCTTCCATTCCCCATATATGAATAAACAGCGTGGTAATAAGCGATAAACTGGATCGCTGAAAAACGCACCGTTTTCGAGATAAGGCCGATCTTGTAAAATGAAGCATTTCAATCGCCTTGTCGATCCTTTTTCTACCTCCGAGTTATCGCGTTGGGAGTGTTGAGGGCTCAACAAAAGCGTCCTTACATTCCCCATATATGAATAAACAGCGCGGTAATAAGCAATAAACTGGATCGCTGAAAAACGCACCGTTTTCGAGATATAGGCGATATTATAAAATTAAGTATTTCAGGTCGCCTTTTTCGATCCTTTTTCTACCTCCGAGTTATCGCGTAGAGAATTTTGAGGGCTCAACAGAAGCGTCCTTATTCCCCATATATGAATAAGCAGCGTGGTAATTAGCGATAAACTGGATCGCTGAAAAACGCACCATTTTCGATATATGGTCGATCTTGTAAAATTAAGCATTTCAGGTCACCTTTTTCGATCATTTTTCTACCTCCGATCTATTGCGTGGGAATGTGGAGGGCTCAACAGGAGGGTCCTTCCATTCTCCATATTTGAATAAACAGCGTGGTAATAAGCGATAAACTGGATCCCTGAAAAACGCTCCGTTTTCGAGATATGGGCGATCTTGTAAAATGAAGCATTTTAGGTCGCCTTTTTCGATCCTTTTTCTACTTCCGATCTATCGCGCGGGGAATGTTGAGGGCTCAACAGAAGCGTACTTCCATTCCCCATATATGCGTAAGCAGCGTGGTAATAAGCGATAAACTGGATCCCTGAAAAACGCTCCGTTTTCGAGATATGGGCGATCTTGTAAAATGAAGCATTTTAGGTCGCCTTTTTCGATCCTTTTTCTACTTCCGATCTATCGCGCGGGAAATGTTGAGGGCTCAACAGAAGCGTACTTCCATTCCCCATATATGCGTAAGCAGCGTGGTAATAAGTGATAAACTGGATCCCTGAAAAACGCTCCGTTTTCGATATATGGGCGATCTTGTAAAATGAAGCATTTCAGGTCGCCTTTTTCGATCCTTTTTCTACCTCCGAGTTATCGCGTAGGAAATGTTGAGGGCTCAACAGAAGCGTCCTTCCATTCCCCATATATGAATAAACAGCGTGGTAATAAGCGATAAACTGGATCGCTGAAAAACGCACCGTTTTCGAGATATGGGCGACATTGTAAAATTAATCATTTCAAGTCGCCTTGTCGATCCTTTTTCTACCTCCGAGTTATCGCGTTGGGAGTGTTGAGGGCTCAACAAAAGCGTCCTTTCATTCCCCATATATGAATAAACAGCGCGGTAATAAGCAATAAACTGGATCGCTGAAAAACGCACCGTTTTCGAGATATGGGCGAACTTGTAAAATTAAGCATTTCAGGTCGCCTTTTTCGATCCTTTTTCTACCTCCGAGTTATCGCGTAGGGAATGTTGAGGGCTCAACAGAAGCGTCCTTCCATTCCCCATATATGAATAAACAGCGTGGTAATAAGCGATAAACTGGATCGCTGAAAAACGCACCGTTTTCGAGATATGGGCGACATTGTAAAATTAATCATTTCAAGTCGCCTTGTCGATCCTTTTTCTACCTCCGAGTTATCGCGTTGGGAGTGTTGAGGGCTCAACAAAAGCGTCCTTACATTCCACATATATGAATAAACAGCGCGGTTATAAGCAATAAGCTGGATCGCTGAAAAACGCACCGTTTTCGAGATATGGGCGATATTATAAAATTAAGCATTTCAGGTCGCCTTTTTCGATCCTTTTTCTACCTCCGAGTTATCGCGTAGGAAATGTTGAGGGCTCAACAGAAGCGTCCTTATTCCCCATATATGAATAAAAAGCGTGGTAATTAGCGATAAACTGGATCGCTGAAAAACGCACCATTTTCGATATATGGGCGATCTTGTAAAATTAAGCATTTCAGGTCGCCTTTTTCGATCCTTTTTCTACCTCCGATCTATTGCGTGGGAATGTTGAGGGCTCAACAGGAGGGTCCTTCCATTCTCCATATTTGAATAAACAGCGTGGTAATAAGCGATAAACTGGATCCCTGAAAAACGCTCCGTTTTCGAGATATGGGCGATCTTGTAAAATGAAGCATTTTAGGTCGCCTTTTTCGATCCTTTTTCTACTTCCGATCTATCGCGCGGGGAATGTTGAGGGCTCAACAGAAGCGTCCTTCCATTCCCCCATATATGCGTAAGCAGCGTGGTAGTAAGTGATAAACTGGATCCCTGAAAAACGCTCCGTTTTCGAGATATGGGCGATCTTGTAAAATTAAGCATTTCAGGTCGCCTTTTTCGATCCTTTTTCTACCTCCGAGTTATCGCGTAGGGAATGTTGAGGGCTCAACAGAAGCGTCCTTCCATTCCCCATATATGAATAAATAGCGTGGTAATAAGCGATAAACTGGATCCCTAAAAACGCCCCGGTTTCGAGATATGGGCGATCTTGTAAAATTAAGCATTTCAAGTCGCGTTGTCGATCCTTTTTCTACCTCCGTGTTATCGCGTAGGGAATGTTGAGGGCTTAACAGAAGCGTCCTTCCATTCCCCATATATGAATAAACAGCGTGGTAATAAGTGATAAGCTGGATCCCTGAAAAACGATCCGTTTTCGAGATATGTGCGATCTTGTAAAATGAAGCATTTCAGGTCGCCTTTTTCGATCCTTTTTCTACATCCGAGTTATCGTGTAGGGAATGTTGAGGGCTCAACTGAAGCGTCCTTCCATTCCCCATATATACGTAAGCAGCGTAGTAATAAGCGATAAACTGGATCCCGAAAAACGCTCCGTTTTCGAGATATGGGCGAACTTGTAAAATTAAGCGTTTCAAGTCGCCTTGTCGATCCTTTTTCTACCTCCGAGTTATCGCGAAGGGAATGTTGAGGGCTCAACAAAAGCATCCTTCCAAAAACGCACCGTTTTCGAGATATGGGCGATATTATAAAATTAAGCATTTCAGGTCGCCTTTTTCGATCCTTTTTCTACCTCCGAGTTATCGCGTAGAGAATTTTGCGGGCTCAACAGAAGCGTCCTTATTCCCCATATATGAATAAGCAGTGTGGTAATTAGCGATTAACTGTATCCCTGAAAAACGCTCCGTTTTCGAGATATGGGCGATCTTGTAAAATGAAGCATTTCAGGTCGCCTTTTTCGATCCTTTTTCTACCTCCGAGTTATCGCGTAGGAAATGTTGAGGGCTCAACAGAAGCGTCCTTCCATTCCCCATATATGAATAAACAGCGTGGTAATAAGCGATAAACTGGATCGCTGAAAAACGCACCGTTTTCGAGATATGGGCGACATTGTAAAATTAATCATTTCAAGTCGCCTTGTCGATCCTTTTTCTACCTCCCTGTTATCGCGTTGGGAGTGTTGAGGGACTTAACAAAAGCGTCCTTACATTCCCCATATATGAATAAACAGCGCGGTAATAAGCAATAAACTGGATTGCTGAAAAACGCACCGTTTTCGCGATATGGGCGATATTATAAAATTAAGCATTTCAGGTCGCCTTTTTCGATCCTTTTTCTACTTCCGATCTATCGCGCGGGGAATGTTGAGGGCTCAACAGAAGCGTACTTCCATTCCCCATATATGCGTAAGCAGCGTTGTAATAAGCGATAAAGTGGATCCCTGAAAAACGCTCCGTTTTCGAGATATGGGCGATCTTGTAAAATGAAGCATTTTAGGTCGCCTTTTTCGATCCTTTTTCTACTTCCGATCTATCGCGCGGGAAATGTTGAGGGCTCAACAGAAGCGTACTTCCATTCCCCATATATGCGTAAGCAGCGTGGTAATAAGTGATAAACTGGATCCCTGAAAAACGCTCCGTTTTCGAGATATGGGCGATCTTGTAAAATGAAGCATTTCAGGTCGCCTTTTTCGATCCTTTTTCTACCTCCGAGTTATCGCGTAGGAAATGTTGAGGGCTCAACAGAAGCGTCCTTCCATTCCCCATATATGAATAAACAGCGTGGTAATAAGCGATAAACTGGATCGCTGAAAAACGCACCGTTTTCGAGATATGGGCGACATTGTAAAATTAATCATTTCAAGTCGCCTTGTCGATCCTTTTTCTACCTCCGAGTTATCGCGTTGGGAGTGTTGAGGGCTCAACAAAAGCGTCCTTTCATTCCCCATATATGAATAAACAGCGCGGTAATAAGCAATAAACTGGATCGCTGAAAAACGCACCGTTTTCGAGATATGGGCGAACTTGTAAAATTAAGCATTTCAGGTCGCCTTTTTCGATCCTTTTTCTACCTCCGAGTTATCGCGTAGGGAATGTTGAGGGCTCAACAGAAGCGTCCTTCCATTCCCCATATATGAATAAACAGCGTGGTAATAAGCGATAAACTGGATCGCTGAAAAACGCACCGTTTTCGAGATATGGGCGACATTGTAAAATTAATCATTTCAAGTCGCCTTGTCGATCCTTTTTCTACCTCCGAGTTATCGCGTTGGGAGTGTTGAGGGCTCAACAAAAGCGTCCTTACATTCCACATATATGAATAAACAGCGCGGTTATAAGCAATAAGCTGGATCGCTGAAAAACGCACCGTTTTCGAGATATGGGCGATATTATAAAATTAAGCATTTCAGGTCGCCTTTTTCGATCCTTTTTCTACCTCCGAGTTATCGCGTAGGAAATGTTGAGGGCTCAACAGAAGCGTCCTTATTCCCCATATATGAATAAAAAGCGTGGTAATTAGCGATAAACTGGATCGCTGAAAAACGCACCATTTTCGATATATGGGCGATCTTGTAAAATTAAGCATTTCAGGTCGCCTTTTTCGATCCTTTTTCTACCTCCGATCTATTGCGTGGGAATGTTGAGGGCTCAACAGGAGGGTCCTTCCATTCTCCATATTTGAATAAACAGCGTGGTAATAAGCGATAAACTGGATCCCTGAAAAACGCTCCGTTTTCGAGATATGGGCGATCTTGTAAAATGAAGTATTTTAGGTCGCCTTTTTCGATCCTTTTTCTACTTCCGATCTATCGCGCGGGGAATGTTGAGGGCTCAACAGAAGCGTCCTTCCATTCCCCCATATATGCGTAAGCAGCGTGGTAGTAAGTGATAAACTGGATCCCTGAAAAACGCTCCGTTTTCGAGATATGGGCGATCTTGTAAAATGAAGCATTTCAGGTCGCCTTTTTCGATCCTTTTTCTACCTCCGAGTTATCGCGTAGGGAATGTTGAGGGCTCAACAGAAGCGTCCTTCCATTCCCCATATATGAATAAATAGCGTGGTAATAAGCGATAAACTGGATCCCTAAAAACGCCCCGGTTTCGAGATATGGGCGATCTTGTAAAATTAAGCATTTCAAGTCGCGTTGTCGATCCTTTTTCTACCTCCGTGTTATCGCGTAGGGAATGTTGAGGGCTTAACAGAAGCGTCCTTCCATTCCCCATATATGAATAAACAGCGTGGTAATAAGTGATAAGCTGGATCCCTGAAAAACGATCCGTTTTCGAGATATGGGCGATCTTGTAAAATGAAGCATTTCAGGTCGCCTTTTTCGATCCTTTTTCTACCTCCGAGTTATCGTGTAGGGAATGTTGAGGGCTCAACTGAAGCGTCCTTCCATTCCCCATATATACGTAAGCAGCGTAGTAATAAGCGATAAACTGAATCCCGAAAAACGCTCCGTTTTCGAGATATGGGCGAACTTGTAAAATTAAGCGTTTCAAGTCGCCTTGTCGATCCTTTTTCTACCTCCGAGTTATCGCGAAGGGAATGTTGAGGGCTCAACAAAAGCATCCTTCCAAAAACGCTACGTTTTCGAGATATGGGCGATATTATAAAATTAAGCATTTCAGGTCGCCTTTTTCGATCCTTTTTCTACCTCCGAGTTATCGCGTAGAGAATTTTGCGGGCTCAACAGAAGCGTCCTTATTCCCCATATATGAATAAGCAGTGTGGTAATTAGCGATTAACTGTATCCCTGAAAAACGCTCCGTTTTCGAGATATGGGCGATCTTGTAAAATGAAGCATTTCAGGTCGCCTTTTTCGATCCTTTTTCTACCTCCGAGTTATCGCGTAGGAAATGTTGAGGGCTCAACAGAAGCGTCCTTCCATTCCCCATATATGAATAAACAGCGTGGTAATAAGCGATAAACTGGATCGCTGAAAAACGCACCGTTTTCGAGATATGGGCGACATTGTAAAATTAATCATTTCAAGTCGCCTTGTCGATCCTTTTTCTACCTCCGAGTTATCGCGTTGGGAGTGTTGAGGGCTCAACAAAAGCGTCCTTTCATTCCCCATATATGAATAAACAGCGCGGTAATAAGCAATAAACTGGATCGCTGAAAAACGCACCGTTTTCGAGATATGGGCGATCTTGTAAAATGAAGCATTTCAGGTCGCCTTTTTCGATCCTTTTTCTACTTCCGATCTATCGCGCGGGGAATGTTGAGGGCTCAACAGAAGCGTCCTTCCATTCCCCATATATGAATAAACAGCGTGGTAATAAGCGATAAACTGGATCGCTGAAAAACGCACCGTTTTCGAGATATGGGCGACATTGTAAAATTAATCATTTCAAGTCGCCTTGTCGATCCTTTTTCTACCTCCGAGTTATCGCGTTGGGAGTGTTGAGGGCTCAACAAAAGCGTCCTTACATTCCCCATATATGAATAAACAGCGCGGTTATAAGCAATAAGCTGGATCGCTGAAAAACGCACCGTTTTCGAGATATGGGCGATATTATAAAATTAAGCATTTCAGGTCGCCTTTTTCGATCCTTTTTCTACCTCCGAGTTATCGCGTAGAGAATTTTGAGGGCTCAACAGAAGCGTCCTTATTCCCCATATATGAATAAGCAGCGTGGTAATTAGCGATAAACTGGATCGCTGAAAAACGCACCATTTTCGATATATGGATGATCTTGTAAAATTAAGCATTTTAGGTCGCCTTTTTCGATCCTTTTTCTACCTCCGATCTATTGCGTGGGAATGTTGAGGGCTCAACAGGAGGGTCCTTCCATTCTCCATATTTGAATAAACAGCGTGGTAATAAGCGATAAACTGGATCCCTGAAAAACGCTCCGTTTTCGAGATATGGGCGATCTTGTAAAATGAAGCATTTTAGGTCGCCTTTTTCGATCCTTTTTCTACTTCCGATCTATCGCGCGGGGAATGTTGAGGGCTCAACAGAAGCGTCCTTCCATTCCCCCATATATGCGTAAGCAGCGTGGTAGTAAGTGATAAACTGGATCCCTGAAAAACGCTCCGTTTTCGAGATATGGGCGATCTTGTAAAATGAAGCATTTCAGGTCGCCTTTTTCGATCCTTTTTCTACCTCCGAGTTATCGCGTAGGGAATGTTGAGGGCTCAACAGAAGCGTCCTTCCATTCCCCATATATGAATAAATAGCGTGGTAATAAGCGATAAACTGGATCCCTAAAAACGCCCCGGTTTCGAGATATGGGCGATCTTGTAAAGCATTTCAAGTCGCGTTGTCGATCCTTTTTCTACCTCCGAGTTATCGCGTAGGGAATGTCGAGGGCTCAAAAGAAGCGTCCTTCCATTCCCCATATATGAATAAACAGCGTGGTAATAAGCGACAAACTGGAACCCTGAAAAATGCTCCGTATTCGAGATATGGGCGATATTGTAAAATTAAGCATTTCAAGTCGCCTTTTCGATCCTTTTTCTACCCCAGAGTAATCGCGTAGGGAATGTTGAGGGCTCAACAGAAGCGTCCTTCCATTCCCCATATATGAATAAACAGCGTGGTAATAAGCGATAAACTGGATCCCTGAAAAACGCTCCGTTTTCGAGATATGTGCGATCTTGTAAAATGAAGCATTTCAGGTCGCCTTTTTCGATCCTTTTTCTACCTCCGAGTTATCGTGTAGGGAATGTTGAGGGCTCAACTGAAGCGTCCTTCCATTCCCCATATATGCGTAAGCAGCGTAGTAATAAGCGATAAACTGGATCCCGAAAAACGCTCCGTTTTCGAGATATGGGCGAACTTGTAAAATTAAGCATTTCAAGTCGCCTTGTCGATCCTTTTTCTACCTCCGAGTTATCGCGAAGGGAATGTTGAGGGCTCAACAAAAGCATCCTTCCAAAAACGCACCGTTTTCGAGATATGGGCGATATTATAAAATTAAGCATTTCAGGTCGCCTTTTTCGATCCTTTTTCTACCTCCGAGTTATCGTGTAGGGAATGTTGAGGGCTCAACTGAAGCGTCCTTCCATTCCCCATATATGCGTAAGCAGCGTAGTAATAAGCGATAAACTGGATCCCGAAAAACGCTCCGTTTTCGAGATATGGGCGAACTTGTAAAATTAAGCGTTTCAAGTCGCCTTGTCGATCCTTTTTCTACCTCCGAGTTATCGCGAAGGGAATGTTGAGGGCTCAACAAAAGCATCCTTCCAAAAACGCACCGTTTTCGAGATATGGGCGATATTATAAAATTAAGCATTTCAGGTCGCCTTTTTCGATCCTTTTTCTACCTCCGAGTTATCGCGTAGAGAATTTTGCGGGCTCAACAGAAGCGTCCTTATTCCCCATATATGAATAAGCAGCGTGGTAATTAGCGATAAACTGGATCCCTGAAAAACGCTCCGTTTTCGAGATATGGGCGATCTTGTAAAATGAAGCATTTTAGGTCGCCTTTTTCGATCCTTTTGCTACTTCCGATCTATCTAGCGGGGAATGTTGAGGGCTCAACAGAAGCGTCCTTCCATTCCCCATATATGCGTAAGCAGCTTTGTAATAAGTGATAAACTGGATCCCTGAAAAACGCTCCGTTTTCGAGATATGGGCGATCTTGTAAAATGAAGCATTTCAGGTCGCCTTTTTCGATATTTTTTCTATCTCCGAGTTGTCGCGTAGGGAATGTTGAGGGCTCAACAGAAGCGTCCTTCCATTCCCCATATATGAATAAACAGCGTGGTAATAAGCAATAAACTGGATCGCTGAAAAACGCACCGTTTTCGAGATATGGGCGACATTGTAAAATTAATCATTTCAAGTCGCCTTGTCGATCCTTTTTCTACCTCCCTGTTATCGCGTTGGGAGTGTTGAGGGACTTAACAAAAGCGTCCTTACATTCCCCATATGTGAATAAACAGCGCGGTAATAAGCAATAAACTGGATTGCTGAAAAACGCACCGTTTTCGCGATATGGGCGATATTATAAAATTAAGCATTTCAGGTCGCCTTTTTCGATCCTTTTTCTACTTCCGATCTATCGCGCGGGGAATGTTGAGGGCTCAACAGAAGCGTCCTTCCATTCCCCATATATGCGTAAGCAGCGTGGTAATAAGTGATAAACTGGATCCCTGAAAAACGCTCCGTTTTCGAGATATGGGTGATATTGTAAAATTAAGCATTTCAAGTCGCCTTTTTCGATCCTTTTTCTACCTCCGAGTTATCGCGTAGGGAATGTTGAGGGCTCAACAGAAGCGTCCTTCCATTCCCCATATATGAATAAATAGCGTGGTAATAAGCGATAAACTGGATCCCTAAAAAACGCTCCGGTTTCGAGATATGGGCGATCTTGTAAAATTAAGAATTTCAAGTCGCGTTGTCGATCCTTTTTCTACCTCCGTGTTATCGCGTAGGGAATGTTGAGTGCTTAACAGAAGCGTCCTTCCATTCCCCATATATGAATAAACAGCGTGGTAATGAGCGATAAAATGGATCCCTGAAAAACGCTCCGTTTTCGAGATATGGGCGATCTTGTAAAATGAAGCATTTCAGGTCGCCTCTTTCGATCCTTTTTCTACCTCCGAGTTATCGCGTAGGGAATATTGAGAGCTCAACAGAAGCGTCCTTTGATTCTCCATATATGAATAAACAGCGCGGTAATAAGCGATAAACTGGATCGCCGAAAAACTTACCGTTTTCGAGATATGGGCGATATTATAAAATTAAGCATTTCAGGTCGCCTTTTTCGATCCTTTTTCTACCTCCGAGTTATCGCGTAGAGAATTTTGAGGGCTCAACAGAAGCGTCCTTATTCCCCATATATGAATAAACAGCGTGGTAATGAGCGATAAACTGGATCCCTGAAAAACGCTCCGTTTTCGAGATATGGGCGATCTTGTAAAATTAAGCATTTCAAGTCGCCTTGTCGATCCTTTTTCTACCTCCGAGTTATCGCGTTGGGAGTGTTGAGGGCTCAACAAAAGCGTCCTTACATTCCCCATATATGAATAAACAGCGCGGTAATAAGCAATAAACTGGATCGCTGAAAAACGCACCGTTTTCGAGATATGGGCGATATTATAAAATTAAGCATTTCAGGTCGCCTTTTTCGATCCTTTTTCTACCTCCGAGTAATCGCGTAGAGAATTTTGAGGGCTCAACAGAAGCGTCCTTATTCCCCATATATGAATAAGCAGCGTGGTAATTAGCGATAAACTGGATCGCTGAAAAACGCACCATTTTCGATATATGGGCGATCTTGTAAAATTAAGCATTCCAGGTCGCCTTTTTCGATCCTTTTTCTACCTCCGATCTATTGCGTGGGAATGTTGAGGGCTCAACAGGAGGGTCCTTCCATTCTCCATATTTGAATAAACAGCGTGGCAATAAGCGATAAACTGGATCCCTGAAAAACGCTCCGTTTTCGAAATATGGGCGATCTTGTAAAATGAAGCATTTTAGGTCGCCTTTTTCGATCCTTTTTCTACTTCCGATCTATCGCGCGGGGAATGTTGAGGGCTCAACAGAAGCGTCCTTCCATTCCCCCATATATGCGTAAGCAGCGTGGTAGTAAGTGATAAACTGGATCCCTGAAAAACGCTCCGTTTTCGAGATATGGGCGATCTTGTAAAATGAAGCATTTCAGGTCGCCTTTTTCGATCCTTTTTCTACCTCCGAGTTATCGCGTAGGGAATGTTGAGGGCTCAACAGAAGCGTCCTTCCATTCCCCATATATAAATAAATAGCGTGGTATTAAGCGATAAACTGGATCCCTAAAAAACGCCCCGGTTTCGAGATATGGGCGATCTTGTAAAATTAAGCATTTCAAGTCGCGTTGTCGATCCTTTTTCTACCTCCGTGTTATCGCGTAGGGAATGTTGAGGGCTTAACAGAAGCGTCCTTCCATTCCCCATATATGAATAAACAGCGTGGTAATAAGTGATAAACTGGATCCCTGAAAAACGATCCGTTTTCGAGATAAAATGAAGCATTTCAGGTCGCCTTTTTCGATCCTTTTGCTACCTCCGAGTTATCGTGTAGGGAATGTTGAGGGCTCAACAGAAGCGTCCTTCCATTCCCCATATATGCGTAAACAGCGTAGTAATAAGCGATAAACTGGATCCCGAAAAACGCTCTGTTTTCGAGATATGGGCGAACTTGTAAAATTAAGCGTTTCAAGTCGCCTTGTCGATCCTTTTTCTACCTCCGAGTTATCGCGAAGGGAATGTTGAGGGCTCAACAAAAGCATCCTTCCATTCCCCATATATGAATAAACAGCGTGGTAATAAGCGATAAACTGGATCGCTGAAAAACGCACCGTTTTCGAGATATGGGCGATATTATAAAATTAAGCATTTCAGGTCGCCTTTTTCGATCCTTTTTCTACCTCCGAGTTATCGCGTTGGGAGTGTTGAGGGCTCAACAAAAGCGTCCTTACATTCCCCATATATGAATAAACAGCGCGGTAATAAGCAATAAACTGGATCCCTGAAAAACGCACTGTTTTCGAGATATGGGCGATATTATAAAATTAAGCATTTCAGGTCGCCTTTTTCGATCCTTTTTCTTCTTCCGATCTATCGCGCGGGGAATGTTGAGGGCTCAACAGAAGCGTACTTCCATTCCCCATATATGCGTAAGCAGCGTTGTAATAAGCGATAAAGTGGATCCCTGAAAAACGCTCCGTTTTCGAGATATGGGCGATCTTGCAAAATGAAGCATTTTAGGTCGCCTTTTTCGATCCTTTTTCTACTTCCGATCTATCGTGCGGGGAATGTTGAGGGCTCAACAGAAGCGTCCTTCCATTCCCCATATATGCGTAAGCAGCGTGGTAATAAGTGATAAACTGGATCCCTGAAAAACGCTCCGTTTTCGAGATATGGGCGATCTTGTAAAATGAAGCATTTCAGGTCGCCTTTTTCGATATTTTTTCTATCTCCGAGTTGTCGCGTAGGGAATGTTGAGGGCTCAACAGAAGCGTCCTTCCATTCCCCATATATGAATAAACAGCGTGGTAATAAGCGATAAACTGGATCGCTGAAAAACGCACCGTTTTCGAGATATGGGCGACATTGTAAAATTAATCATTTCAAGTCGCCTTGTCGATCCTTTTTCTACCTCCCTGTTATCGCGTTGGGAGTGTTGAGGGACTTAACAAAAGCGTCCTTACATTCCCCATATATGAATAAACAGCGCGGTAATAAGCAATAAACTGGATTGCTGAAAAACGCACCGTTTTCGCGATATGGGCGATATTATAAAATTAAGCATTTCAGGTCGCCTTTTTCGATCCTTTTTCTACTTCCGATCTATCGCGCGGGGAATGTTGAGGGCTCAACAGAAGCATACTTCCATTCCCCATATATGCGTAAGCAGCGTTGTAATAAGCGATAAAGTGGATCCCTGAAAAACGCTCCGTTTTCGAGATATGGGCGATCTTGTAAAATGAAGCATTTTAGGTCGCCTTTTTCGATCCTTTTTCTACTTCCGATCTATCGCGCGGGAAATGTTGAGGGCTCAACAGAAGCGTACTTCCATTCCCCATATATGCGTAAGCAGCGTGGTAATAAGCGATAAACTGGATCGCTGAAAAACGCACCGTTTTCGAGATATGGGCGACATTGTAAAATTAATCATTTCAAGTCGCCTTGTCGATCCTTTTTCTACCTCCCTGTTATCGCGTTGGGAGTGTTGAGGGACTTAACAAAAGCGTCCTTAAATTCCCCATACATGAATAAACAGCGCGGTAATAAGCAATAAACTGGATTGCTGAAAAACGCACCGTTTTCGCGATATGGGCGATATTATAAAATTAAGCATTTCAGGTCGCCTTTTTCGATCCTTTTTCTACTTCCGATCTATCGCGCGGGGAATGTTGAGGGCTCAACAGAAGCGTCCTTCCATTCCCCATATATGCGTAAGCAGCGTGGTAATAAGTGATAAACTGGATCCCTGAAAAACGCTCCGTTTTCGAGATATGGGTGATATTGTAAAATTAAGCATTTCAAGTCGCCTTTTTCGATCCTTTTTCTACCTCCGAGTTATCGCGTAGGGAATGTTGAGGGCTCAACAGAAGCGTCCTTCCATTCCCCATATATGAATAAATAGCGTGGTAATAAGCGATAAACTGGATCCCTAAAAAACGCTCCGGTTTCGAGATATGGGCGATCTTGTAAAATTAAGAATTTCAAGTCGCGTTGTCGATCCTTTTTCTACCTCCGTGTTATCGCGTAGGGAATGTTGAGTGCTTAACAGAAGCGTCCTTCCATTCCCCATATATGAATAAACAGCGTGGTAATGAGCGATAAACTGGATCCCTGAAAAACGCTCCGTTTTCGGGATATGGGCGATCTTGTAAAATGAAGCATTTCAGGTCGCCTCTTTCGATCCTTTTTCTACCTCCGAGTTATCGCGTAGGGAATATTGAGAGCTCAACAGAAGCGTCCTTTGATTCTCCATATATGAATAAACAGCGTGGTAATAAGCGATAAACTGGATCGCCGAAAAACTTACCGTTTTCGAGATATGGGCGATATTATAAAATTAAGCATTTCAGGTCGCCTTTTTCGATCCTTTTTCTACCTCCGAGTTATCGCGTAGAGAATTTTGAGGGCTCAACAGAAGCGTCCTTATTCCCCATATATGAATAAACAGCGTGGTAATGAGCGATAAACTGGATCCCTGAAAAACGCTCCGTTTTCGAGATATGGGCGATCTTGTAAAATTAAGCATTTCAAGTCGCCTTGTCGATCCTTTTTCTACCTCCGAGTTATCGCGTTGGGAGTGTTGAGGGCTCAACAAAAGCGTCCTTATTCCCCATATATGAATAAACAGCGTGGTAATTAGCGATAAACTGGATCGCTGAAAAACGCACCATTTTCGATATATGGGCGATCTTGTAAAATTAAGCATTCCAGGTCGCCTTTTTCGATAATTTTTCTACCTCCGATCTATTGCGTGGGAATGTTGAGGGCTCAACAGGAGGGTCCTTCCATTCTCCATATTTGAATAAACAGCGTGGCAATAAGCGATAAACTGGATCCCTGAAAAACGCTCCGTTTTCGAGATATGGGCGATCTTGTAAAATGAAGCATTTTGGGTCGCCTTTTTCGATCCTTTTTCTACTTCCGATCTATCGCGCGGGGAATGTTGAGGGCTCAACAGAAGCGTCCTTCCATTCCCCCATATATGCGTAAGCAGCGTGGTAGTAAGTGATAAACTGGATCCCTGAAAAACGGTCCGTTTTCGAGATATGGGCGATCTTGTAAAATGAAGCATTTCAGGTCGCCTTTTTCGATCCTTTTTCTACCTCCGAGTTATCGCGTAGGGAATGTTGAGGGCTCAACAGAAGCGTCCTTCCATTCCCCATATATGAATAAATAGCGTGGTATTAAGCGATAAACTGGATCCCTAAAAAACGCCCCGGTTTCGAGATATGGGCGATCTTGTAAAATTAAGCATTTCAAGTCGCGTTGTCGATCCTTTTTCTACCTCCGTGTTATCGCGTAGGGAATGTTGAGGGCTTAACAGAAGCGTCCTTCCATTCCCCATATATGAATAAACAGCGTGGTAATAAGTGATAAACTGGATCCCTGAAAAACGATCCGTTTTCGAGATATGTGCGATCTTGTAAAATGAAGCATTTCAGGTCGCCTTTTTCGATCCTGTTGCTACCTCCGAGTTATCGTGTAGGGAATGTTGAGGGCTCAACAGAAGCGTCCTTCCATTCCCCATATATGCGTAAACAGCGTAGTAATAAGCGATAAACTGGATCCCGAAAAACGCTCCGTTTTCGAGATATGGGCGAACTTGTAAAATTAAGCGTTTCAAGTCGCCTTGTCGATCCTTTTTCTACCTCCGAGTTATCGCGAAGGGAATGTTGAGGGCTCAACAAAAGCATCCTTCCATTCCCCATATATGAATAAACAGCGCGGTAATAAGCAATAAACTGGATCCCTGAAAAACGCACCGTTTTCGAGATATGGGCGATATTATAAAATTAAGCATTTCAGGTCGCCTTTTCGATCCTTTTTCTACCTCCGAGTTATCGCGTAGAGAATTTTGAGGGCTCAACAGAAGCGTCCTTATTCCCCATATATGAATAAGCAGCGTGGTAATTAGCGATAAACTGGATCGCTGAAAAACGCACCATTTTCGATATATGGGCGATCTTGTAAAATTAAGCATTTCAGGTCGCCTTTTTCGATCCTTTTTCCACCTCCGATCTATTGCGTGGGAATGTTGAGGGCTCAACAGGAGGGTCCTTCGATTCTCCATCTTTGAATAAACAGCGTGGTAATAAGCGATAAACTGGATCCCTGAAAAACGCTCCGTTTTCGAGATATGGGCGATCTTGCAAAATGAAGCATTTTAGGTCGCCTTTTTCGATCCTTTTTCTACTTCCGATCTATCGCGCGGGGAATGTTGAGGGCTCAACAGAAGCGTCCTTCCATTCGCCCATATATGCGTAAGCAGCGTGGTAGTAAGTGATAAACTGGATCCCTGAAAAACGCTCCGTTTTCGAGATATGGGCGATCTTGTAAAATGAAGCATTTCAGGTCGCCTTTTTCGATCCTTTTTCTACCTCCGAGTTATCGCGTAGGGAATGTTGAGGGCTCAACAGAAGCGTCCTTCCATTCCCCATATATGAATAAATAGCGTGGTAATAAGCGATAAACTGGATCCCTAAAAAACGCCCCGGTTTCGAGATATGGGCGATCTTGTAAAATTAAGCATTTCAAGTCGCGTTGTCGATCCTTTTTCTACCTCCGTGTTATCGCGTAGGGAATGTTGAGGGCTTAACAGAAGCATCCTTCCATTCCCCATATATGAATAAACAGCGTGGTAATAAGTGATAAACTGGATCCCTGAAAAACGATCCGTTTTCGAGATATGTGCGATCTTGTAAAATGAAGCATTTCAGGTCGCCTTTTTCGATCCTTTTTCTACCTCCGAGTTATCGTGTAGGGAATGTTGAGGGCTCAACTGAAGCGTCCTTCCATCCCCCATATATGCGTAAGCAGCGTAGTAATAAGCGATAAACTGGATCCCTGAAAAACGATCCGTTTTCGAGATATGTGCGACCTTGTAAAATTAAGCGTTTCAAGTCGCCTTGTCGATCCTTTTTCTACCTCCGAAATATCGCGAAGGGAATGTTGAGGGCTCAACAAAAGCATCCTTCCATTCCCCATATATGAATAAACAGCGTGGTAATAAGCGATAAACTGGATCGCTGAAAAACGCACCGTTTTCGAGATATGGGCGATATTATAAAATTAAGCATTTCAGGTCGCCTTTTTCGATCCTTTTTCTACCTAAGAGTTATCGCGTAGAGAATTTTGAGGGCTCAACAAAAGCGTCCCTACATTCCCCATATATGAATAAACAGCGCGGTAATAAGCAATAAACTGGATCGCTGAAAAACGCACCGTTTTCGAGATATAAGCGATATTATAAAATTAAGCATTTCAGGTCGCCTTTTTCGATCCTTTTTCTACTTCCGATCTATCGTGCGGGGAATGTTGAGGGCTCAACAGAAGCGTCCTTCCATTCCCCATATATGCGTAAGCAGCGTGGTAATAAGTGATAAACTGGATCCCTGAAAAACGCTCCGTTTTCGAGATATGGGTGATATTGTAAAATTAAGCATTTCAAGTCGCCTTGTCGATCCTTTTTCTACCTCCGAGTTATCGCGTAGGGAATGTTGAGGGCTCAACAGAAGCGTCCTTCCATTCCCCATATATGAATAAATAGCGTGGTAATAAGCGATAAACTGGATCCCTAAAAAACGCTCCGGTTTCGAGATATGGGCGATCTTGTAAAATTAAGAATTTCAAGTCGCGTTGTCGATCCTTTTTCTACCTCCGTGTTATCGCGTAGGGAATGTTGAGTGCTTAACAGAAGCGTCCTTCCATTCCCCATATATGAATAAACAGCGTGGTAATGAGCGATAAACTGGATCCCTGAAAAACGCTCCGTTTTCGAGATATGGGCGATCTTGTAAAATGAAGCATTTCAGGTCGCCTCTTTCGATCCTTTTTTCTACCTCCGAGTTATCGCGTAGGGAATATTGAGAGCTCAACAGAAGCGTCCTTTGATTCTCCATATATGAATAAACAGCGCGGTAATAAGCGATAAACTGGATCGCCGAAAAACTTACCGTTTTCGAGATATGGGCGATATTATAAAATTAAGCATTTCAGGTCGCCTTTTTCGATCCTTTTTCTACCTCCGAGTTATCGCGTAGAGAATTTTGAGGGCTCAACAGAAGCGTCCTTATTCCCCATATATGAATAAGCAGCGTGGTAATTAGCGATAAACTGGATCGCTGAAAAACGCACCATTTTCGATAAATGGGCGATCTTGTAAAATTAAGCATTTCAGGTCGCCTTTTTCGATCCTTTTTGTACCTCCGATCTATTGCGTGGGAATGTTGAGGGCTCAACAGGAGGGTCCTTCGATTCTCCATATTTGAATAAACAGCGTGGTAATAAGCGATAAACTGGATCCCTGAAAAACGCTCCGTTTTCGAGATATGGGCGATCTTGTAAAATGAAGCATTTTAGGTCGCCTTTTTCGATCCTTTTTCTACTTCCGATCTATCGCGCGGGGAATGTTGAGGGCTCAACAGAAGCGTCCTTCCATTCCCCCATATATGCGTAAGCAGCGTGGTAGTAAGTGATAAACTGGATCCCTGAAAAACGCTCCGTTTTCGAGATATGGGCGATCTTGTAAAATGAAGCATTTCAGGTCGCCTTTTTCGATCCTTTTTCTACCTCCGAGTTATCGCGTAGGGAATGTTGAGGGCTCAACAGAAGCGTCCTTCCATTCCCCATATATGAATAAATAGCGTGGTAATAAGCGATAAACTGGATCCCTAAAAAACGCCCCGGTTTCGAGATATGGGCGATCTTGTAAAATTAAGCATTTCAAGTCGCGTTGTCGATCCTTTTTCTACCTCCGTGTTATCGCGTAGGGAATGTTGAGGGCTTAAAAGAAGCAGCCTTCCATTCCCCATATATGAATAAACAGCGTGGTAATAAGTGATAAACTGGATCCCTGAAAAACGATCCGTTTTCGAGATATGTGCGATCTTGTAAAATGAAGCATTTCAGGTCGCCTTTTTCGATCCTTTTTCTACCTCCGAGTTATCGCGTAGGGAATGTTGAGGGCTCAACAGAAGCGTCCTTCCATTC
>CAKAIZ010000064.1:0-42441 GCA_916610145.1 Eristalis arbustorum | reverse complement strand
AGTTATATGAAGAGAAGAAACTAGTAAAAATCACAGGAAAAAGTTGGTTAAAGATCAACAACTTTCAAAGTAGTTCAGGAAATGCGGGTTTCAGCGCAGTATATATATATAATATAAAAATATTGAGAAAATATTCAGATTTTCCATGAAAAATGTAGGTAAAAGAGCAGAAAAAGTTATATGAAAAGAAGAAGCTAGTAAAAATGACAGGAAAAAGTTGGTGAAAGATCAACAACTTTCGTAGTAGTTAAGGCAATGCGGGTTTCAGCGCAGTATATACATAAAAATAGCAGTATAATATAAAAATATTGAGAAAATAATCAGATTTTCCATGAAAAAAGTAGGTAAGAGCAGAAAAGTTATATGAAAAGAAGAAACTAGTAAAAATCACAGGAAAAAGTTGATTAAAGATCAACATTTTTCATAATAGTTTAGGAAATGCGGGTTTCAGCGCAGTATATACATAAAAATAGCAGTATAATATAAAAATATTGAGAAAATAATCAGTATATAAATATGTAATATAAAAATATTGAGAAAATAATCAGATTTTCCATGAAAAAAGTAGGTAAAAGAGCAAAAAAAGTTATATGAAAAGAAGAAACTAGTAAAAATGACAGGAAAAAGTTGGTTAGAGATCAAAAACTTTCATAGTAGTTTAGGAAATGCGGGTTTCAGCGCAGTATATACATAAAAATAGCAGTATAATATAAAAATATTGAGAAAATAATCAGACTTTGAATGAAAAAAGTAGGTAAAAGAGCAGAAAAAGTTATATGAAAAGAAGAAACTAGTAAAAATCACATTAAAAAGTTTGTTAAAGATCAAAAACTTTCATTGTAGTTTAGGAAACGCGGGCTTCAGCGCAGTATATATATTTGTAATATAAAAATATTGAGAAAATAATCAGATTTTCCATGAAAAAAGTAGGTAAAAGAGCAGAAAAAGTTATATGAAAAGAAGAAACTAGTAAAAATGACATTAAAAAGTTGGTTAAAGATCAAAAACTTTCATAGTAGTTTAGGAAATGCGGGTTTCAGCGCAGTATATATATATATAATATAAAAATATTGAGAAAATAATCAGACTTTGAATGAAAAAAGTAGGTAAAAGAGCAGAAAAAGTTATATGAAAAGAAGAAACTAGTAAAAATCACAGGAAAAAGTTTGTTAAAGATCAACAACTTTCATAGTTGTTCAGGAAATGCGGGTTTCAGCGCAGTATATATATATATAATATAAAAATATTGAGAAAATAATCAGACTTTGAATGAAAAAAGTAGGTAAAAGAGCAGAAAAAGTTATATGAAAAGAAGAAACTAGTAAAAATCACAGGAAAAAGTTTGTTAAAGATCAACAACTTTCATAGTTGTTCAGGAAATGCGGGTTTCAGCGCAGTATATATATATATAATATAAAAATATTGAGAAAATAATCAGACTTTGAATGAAAAAAGTAGGTAAAAGAGCAGAAAAAGTTATATGAAAAGAAGAAACTAGTAAAAATGACATGAAAAAGTTGGTTAAAGATCAACAACTTTCATAGTAGTTAAGGAAATGCGGGTTTCAGCGCAGTATATACATAAAAATAGCAGTATAATATAAAAATATTGAGAAAATAATCAGATTTTCCATGAAAAAAGTAGGTAAAAGAGCAGAAAAGTTATATGAAAAGAAGAAACTAGTAAAAATCACAGGAAAAAGTTGGTTAAAGATCAACAACTTTCATAATAGTTTAGGAAATGCGGGTTTCAGCGCAGTATATAAATATAATATAAAAATATTGAGAAAATAATCAGATTTTCCATGAAAAAAGTAGGTAAGAGCAGAAAAGTTATATGAAAAGAAGAAACTAGTAAAAATCACAGGAAAAAGTTGGTTAAAGATCAACATTTTTCATAATAGTTTATGAAATGCGGGTTTCAGCGCAGTATATACATAAAAATAGCAGTATAATATAAAAATATTGAGAAAATAAACAGTATATAAATATGTAATATAAAAATATTGAGAAAATAATCAGATTTTCCATGAAAAAAGTAGGTAAAAGAGCAAAAAAAGTTATATGAAAAGAAGAAACTAGTAAAAATGACAGGAAAAAGTTGGTTAGAGATCAAAAACTTTCATAGTAGTTTAGGAAATGCGGGTTTCAGCGCAGTATATACATAAAAATAGCAGTATAATATAAAAATATTGAGAAAATAATCAGACTTTGAATGAAAAAAGTAGGTAACAGAGCAGAAAAAGTTATATGAAAAGAAGAAACTAATCACAGGAAAAAGTTTGTTAAAGATCAAAAACTTTCATAGTAGTTTAGGAAATGCGGGTTTCAGCGCAGTATATATATATGTAATATAAAAATATTCAGAAAATAATCAGATTTTCCATGAAAAAAGTAGGTAAAAGAGCAGAAAAAGTTATATGAAAAGAAGAAACTAGTAAAAATGACAGGAAAAAGTTGGTTAAAGATCAAAAACTTTCATAGTAGTTCAGGAAATGCGGGTTTCAGCGCAGTATATACATAAAAATAGCAGTATAATATAAAAATATTGAGAAAATAATCAGACTTTGAATGAAAAAAGTAGGTAAAAGAGCAGAAAAAGTTATATGAAAAGAAGAAACTAGTAAAATTCACAGGAAAAAGTTTGTTAAAGATCAAAAACTTGCATAGTAGTTTAGGAAATGCGGGTTTCAGCGCAGTATATATATATGTAATATAAAAATATTGAGAAAATAATCAGATTTTCCATGAAAATGTAGGTAAAAGAGCAGAAAAAGTTATATGAAAAGAAGAAACTAGTAAAAATGACAGGAAAAAGTTGGTTAAAGATCAAAAACTTTCATAGTAGTTTAGGAAATGCGGGTTTCAGCGCAGTATATACATAAAAATAGCAGTATAATATAAAAATATTGAGAAAATAATCAGACTTTGAATGAAAAAAAGTAGGTAAAAGAGCAGAAAAAGTTATATGAAAAGAAGAAACTAGTAAAAATCACAGGAAAAAGTTTGTTAAAGATCAAAAACTTTCATAGTAGTTTAGGAAATGCGGGTTTCAGCGCAGTATATATATATGTAATATAAAAATATTGAAAAAATAATCAGATTTTCCATGAAAAAAGTAGGTGAAAGAGCAGAAAAAGTTATATGAAGAGAAGACACTAGTAAAAATCACAGGAAAAAGTTGGTTAAAGATCAACAACTTTCGTAGTAGTTTAGGAAATGCGGGTTTCAGCGCAGAATATAAATATAATATAAAAATATTGGGAAAATAATCAGATTTTCCATGAAAAAAGTAGGTAAAAGAGCAGAAAAAGTTATATGAAAAGAAGAAACTAGTAAAAATGACAGGAAAAAGTTGGTTAAAGATCAAAAACTTTCATAGTAGTTAAGGAAATGCGGGTCTCAGCGCAGTATATATATATATATAATATAAAAATATTGAGAAAATAATCAGATTTTCCATGAAAAAAGTAGGTAAAAGAGCAGAAAAAGTTATATGAAAAGAAAAAACTACTAAAAATCACAGGAAAAAGTTGGTTAAAGATCAAAAACTTTCATAGTAGTTTAGGAAATGCGGTTTTCAGCGCAGTATATATATAAAAATAGCAGTATAATATAAAAATATTGAGAAAACAATCAGATTTTCTATGAAAAATGTAGGTAAAAGAGCAGAAAAAGTTATATGAAAAGAAGAAACTAGTAAAAATCACAGGAAAAAGTTGGTTAAAGATCAACAACTTTCATAGTAGTTCAGGAAATGCGGGTTTCAGCGCAGTATATATATATATAATATAAAAATATTGAGAAAATAATCAGACTTTGAATGAAAAAAGTAGGTAAAAGAGCAGAAAAAGTTATATGAAAAGAAGAAACTAGTAAAAATCACAGGAAAAAGTTTGTTAAAGATCAAAAACTTTCATAGTAGCTTAGGAAATGCGGGTTTCAGCGCAGTATATATATATGTAATATAAAAATATTGAGAAAATAATCAGATTTTCCATTAAAAAGGTAGGTAAAAGAACAGAAAAAGTTATATGAAAAGAAGAAACTAGTAAAAATGACAGGAAAAAGTTGGTTAAAGATCAAAAACTTTCATAGTAGTTTAGGAAATGCGGGTTTCAGCGCAGTATATACATAAAAATAGCAGTATAATATAAAAATATTGAGAAAATAATCAGACTTTGAATGAAAAAAGTAGGTAACAGAGCAGAAAAAGTTATATGAAAAGAAGAAACTAGTAAGAATCACAGGAAAAAGTTTGTTAAAGATCAAAAACTTTCATAGTAGTTTAGGAAATGCGGGTTTCAGCGCAGTATATATATATGTAATATAAAAATATTGAAAAAATAATCAGATTTTCCATGAAAAAAGTAGGTAAAAGAGCAGAAAAAGTTATATGAAGAGAAGAAACTAGTAAAAATCACAGGAAAAAGTTGGTTAAAGATCAACAACTTTCGTAGTAGTTTAGGAAATGCGGGTTTCAGCGCAGAATATTAATATAATATAAAAATATTGGGGAAATAATCAGATTTTCCATGAAAAAAGTAGGTAAAAGAGCAGAAAAAGTTATATGAAAAGAAGAAACTAGTAAAAATGACAGGAAAAAGTTGGTTAAAGATCAAAAACTTTCATAGTAGTTAAGGAAATGCGGGTCTCAGCGCAGTATATATATATATATAATATAAAAATATTGAGAAAATAATCAGATTTTCCATGAAAAAAGTAGGTAAAAGAGCAGAAAAAGTTATATGAAAAGAAGAAACTACTAAAAATCACAGGAAAAAGTTGGTTAAAGATCAAAAACTTTCATAGTAGTTTAGGAAATGCGGGTTTCAGCGCAGTATATATATAAAAATAGCAGTATAATATAAAAATATTGAGAAAACAATCAGATTTTCTATGAAAAAAGTAGGTAAAAGAGCAGAAAAAGTTATATGAAAAGAAGAAACTACTAAAAATCACAGGAAAAAGTTGGTTAAAGATCAACAACTTTCATAGTAGTTAAGGAAATGCGGGTCTCAGCGCAGTATATATATATATATAATATAAAAATATTGAGAAAATAATCAGATTTTCCATGAAAAAAGTAGGTAAAAGAGCAGAAAAAGTTATATGAAAAGAAGAAACTACTAAAAATCACAGGAAAAAGTTGGTTAAAGATCAACAACTTTCATAGTAGTTCAGGAAATGCGGGTTTCAGCGCAGTATATATATATATATAATATAAAAATATTGAGAAAATAATCAGACTTTGAATGAAAAAAGTAGGTAAAAGAGCAGAAAAAGTTATATGAAAAGAAGAAACTAGTAAAAATCACAGGAAAAAGTTTGTAAAAGATCAAAAACTTTCATAGTAGTTCAGGAAATGCGGGTTTCAGCGCGGTATATATATATAATATAAAAATATTGAGAAAATAATCAGACTTTGAATGAAAAAAGTAGGTAAAAGAGCAGAAAAAGTTATATGAAAAGAAGAAACTAGTA
The DNA here is from genome assembly GCA_916610145.1 of Eristalis arbustorum. Lineage (NCBI taxonomy): Eukaryota > Metazoa > Arthropoda > Insecta > Diptera > Syrphidae > Eristalis > Eristalis arbustorum. Next base: position 36,958 of record CAKAIZ010000064.1, on the reverse strand, counting down.
AAAATCACAGGAAAAAGTTTGTTAAAGATCAAAAACTTTCATAGTAGTTCAGGAAATGCGGGTTTCAGCGCAGTATATATATATATAATATAAAAATATTGAGAAAATAATCAGACTTTGAATGAAAAAAGTAGGTAAAAGAGCAGAAAAAGTTATATGAAAAGAAGAAACTAGTAAAAATCACAGGAAAAAGTTTGTTAAAGATCAACAACTTTCATAGTTGTTCAGGAAATGCGGGTTTCAGCGCAGTATATATATATATAATATGAAAATATTGAGAAAATAATCAGACTTTGAATGAAAAAAGTAGATAAAAGAGCAGAAAAAGTTATATGAAAAGAAGAAACTAGTAAAAATGACATGAAAAAGTTGGTTAAAGATCAACAACTTTCATAGTAGTTAAGGAAATGCGGGTTTCAGCGCAGTATATACATAAAAATAGCAGTATAATATAAAAATATTGAGAAAATAATCAGACTTTGAATGAAAAAAGTAGGTAAAAGAGCAGAAAAAGTTATATGAAAAGAAGAAACTAGGAGAAATCACAGGAAAAAGATTGTTAAAGATCAAAAACTTTCATAGTAGTTTAGGAAATGCGGGTTTCAGCGCAGTATATATATAAAAATAGCAGTATAATATAAAAATATTGAGAAAATAATCAGATTTTCCATGAAAAAAGTAGGTAAAAGAGCAGAAAAAGTTATATGAAAAGAAGAAACTAGTAAAAATCACAGGAAAAAGTTGGTTAAAGATCAACAACTTTCATAATAGTTTAGGAAATGCGGGTTTCAGCGCAGTATATAAATATAATATAAAAATATTGAGAAAATAATCAGATTTTCCATGAAAAAAGTAGGTAAAAGAGCAGAAAAAGTTATATGAAAAGAAGAAACTAGTAAAAATGACAGGAAAAAGTTGGTTAAAGATCAAAAACTTTCATAGTAGTTTAGGAAATGCGGGTTTCAGCGCAGTATATATATATATAATATAAAAATATTGAGAAAATAATCAGATTTTCCATGAAAAAAGTAGGTAAAAGAGCAGAAAAAGTTATATGAAAAGAAGAAACTACTAAAAATCACAGGAAAAAGTTGGTTAAAGATCAAAAACTTTCATAGTAGTTTAGGAAATGCGGGTTTCAGCGCAGTATATATATAAAAATAGCAGTATAATATAAAAATATTGAGAAAACAATCAGATTTTCTATGAAAAAAGTAGGTAAAAGAGCAGAAAAAGTTATATGAAAAGAAGAAACTACTAAAAATCACAGGAAAAAGTTGGTTAAAGATCAACAACTTTCATAGTAGTTAAGGAAATGCGGGTTTCAGCGCAGTATATATATATATATAATATAAAAATATTGAGAAAATAATCAGATTTTCCATGAAAAAAGTAGGTAAAAGAGCAGAAAAAGTTATATGAAAAGAAGAAACTACTAAAAATCACAGGAAAAAGTTGGTTAAAGATCAACAACTTTCATAGTAGTTCAGGAAATGCGGGTTTCAGCGCAGTATATATATATATATAATATAAAAATATTGAGAAAATAAACAGACTTTGAATGAAAAAAGTAGGTAAAAGAGCAGAAAAAGTTATATGAAAAGAAGAAACTAGTAAAAATCACAGGAAAAAGTTTGTAAAAGATCAAAAACTTTCATAGTAGTTCAGGAAATGCGGGTTTCAGCGCGGTATATATATATAATATAAAAATATTGAGAAAATAATCAGACTTTGAATGAAAAAAGTAGGTAAAAGAGCAGAAAAAGTTATATGAAAAGAAGAAACTAGTAAAAATCACAGGAAAAAGTTTGTAAAAGATCAAAAACTTTCATAGTAGTTCAGGAAATGCGGGTTTCAGCGCAGTATATATATATATAATATAAAAATATTGAGAAAATAATCAGACTTTGAATGAAAAAAGTAGGTAAAAGAGCAGAAAAAGTTATATGAAAAGAAGAAACTAGTAAAAATCACAGGAAAAAGTTTGTTAAAGATCAACAACTTTCATAGTTGTTCAGGAAATGCGGGTTTCAGCGCGGTATATATATATATAATATGAAAATATTGAGAAAATAATCAGACTTTGAATGAAAAAAGTAGATAAAAGAGCAGAAAAAGTTATATGAAAAGAAGAAACTAGTAAAAATGACATGAAAAAGTTGGTTAAAGATCAACAACTTTCATAGTAGTTAAGGAAATGCGGGTTTCAGCGCAGTATATACATAAAAATAGCAGTATAATATAAAAATATTGAGAAAATAATCAGACTTTGAATGAAAAAAGTAGGTAAAAGAGCAGAAAAAGTTATATGAAAAGAAGAAACTAGGAGAAATCACAGGAAAAAGATTGTTAAAGATCAAAAACTTTCATAGTAGTTTAGGAAATGCGGGTTTCAGCGCAGTATATATATAAAAATAGCAATATAATATAAAAATATTGAGAAAATAATCAGATTTTCCATGAAAAAAGTAGGTAAAAGACCAGAAAAAGTTATATGAAAAGAAGAAACTAGTAAAAATCACAGGAAAAAGTTGGTTAAAGATCAACAACTTTCATAATAGTTTAGGAAATGCGGGTTTCAGCGCAGTATATAAATATAATATAAAAATATTGAGAAAATAATCAGATTTTCCATGAAAAAAGTAGGTAAAAGAGCAGAAAAAGTTATATGAAAAGAAGAAACTAGTAAAAATGACAGGAAAAAGTTGGTTAAAGATCAAAAACTTTCATAGTAGTTTAGGAAATGCGGGTTTCAGCGCAGTATATATATATATAATATACAAATATTGAGAAAATAATCAGATTTTCCATGAAAAAAGTAGGTAAAAGAGCAAAAAAGTTATATGAAAAGAAGAAACTAGTAAAAATCACAGGAAAAAGTTGGTTAAAGATCAAAAACTTTCATAGTAGTTTAGGAAATGCGGGTTTCAGCGCAGTATATATATAAAAATAGCAGTATAATATAAAAATATTGAGAAAATAATCAGATTTTCCATGGAAAAAGTAGGTAAAAGGGCAGAAAAAGTTATATGAAAAGAAGGAACTAGTAAAAATCACAGGAAAAAGTTGGTTAAAGATCAACAACTTTCATAGTAGTTAAGGAAATGAAAATGAAAAAAGTAGGTAAAAGAGCAGAAAAAGTTATATGAAAAGAAGAAACTAGTAAAAATGACAGGAAAAAGTTGGTTAAAGATCAAAAACTTTCATAGTAGTTCAGGAAATGCGGGTTTCAGCGCAGTATTTATATATGTAGTATAAAAATATTGAGAAAATAATCAGATTTTCCATGAAAAAGTAGGTAAAAGAGCAGAAAAAGTTATATGAAAAGAAGAAACTAGTAAAAATCACAGGAAAAAGTTGGTTAAAGATCAACAACTTTCATAGTAGTTCAGGAAATGCGGGTTTCAGCGCAGTATATATATATAATATAAAAATATTGAGAAAATAATCAGACTTTGAATGAAAAAAGTAGGTAAAAGAGCAGAAAAAGTTATATGAAAAGAAGAAACTAGTAAAAATCACAGGAAAAAGTTTGTTAAAGATCAAAAACTTTCATAGTAGTTCAGGAAATGCGGGTTTCAGCGCAGTATATATATATATAATATAAAAATATTGAGCAAATAATCAGACTTTGAATGAAAAAAGTAGGTAAAAGAGCAGAAAAAGTTATATGAAAAGAAGAAACTAGTAAAAATCACAGGAAAAAGTTTGTTAAAGATCAAAAACTTTCATAGTAGTTCAGGAAATGCGGGTTTCAGCGCAGTATATATATATATAATATAAAAATATTGAGAAAATAATCAGACTTTGAATGAAAAAAGTAGGTAAAAGAGCAGAAAAAGTTATATGAAAAGAAGAAACTAGTAAAAATCACAGGAAAAAGTTTGTTAAAGATCAACAACTTTCATAGTTGTTCAGGAAATGCGGGTTTCAGCGCAGTATATATATATATAATATAAAAATATTGAGAAAATAATCAGACTTTGAATGAAAAAAGTAGGTAAAAGAGCAGAAAAAGTTATATGAAAAGAAGAAACTAGTAAAAATGACATGAAAAAGTTGGTTAAAGATCAACAACTTTCATAGTAGTTAAGGAAATGCGGGTTTCAGCGCTGTATATACATAAAAATAGCAGTATAATATAAAAATATTGAGAAAATAATCAGATTTTCCATGAAAAAAGTAGGTAAAAGAGCAGAAAAGTTATATGAAAAGAAGAAACTAGTAAAAATCACAGGAAAAAGTTGGTTAAAGATCAACAACTTTCATAATAGTTTAGGAAATGCGGGTTTCAGCGCAGTATATAAATATAATATAAAAATATTGAGAAAATAATCAGATTTTCCATGGAAAAAGTAGGTAAAAGGGCAGAAAAAGTTATATGAAAAGAAGGAACTAGTAAAAATCACAGGAAAAAGTTGGTTAAAGATCAACAACTTTCATAGTAGTTAAGGAAATGAAAATGAAAAAAGTAGGTAAAAGAGCAGAAAAAGTTATATGAAAAGAAGAAACTAGTAAAAATGACAGGAAAAAGTTGGTTAAAGATCAAAAACTTTCATAGTAGTTCAGGAAATGCGGGTTTCAGCGCAGTATTTATATATGTAGTATAAAAATATAGAGAAAATAATCAGATTTTCCATGAAAAAGTAGGTAAAAGAGCAGAAAAAGTTATATGAAAAGAAGAAACTAGTAAAAATCACAGGAAAAAGTTGGTTAAAGATCAACAACTTTCATAGTAGTTCAGGAAATGCGGGTTTCAGCGCAGTATATATATATAATATAAAAATATTGAGAAAATAATCAGACTTTGAATGAAAAAAGTAGGTAAAAGAGCAGAAAAAGTTATATGAAAAGAAGAAACTAGTAAAAATCACAGGAAAAAGTTGGTTAAAGATCAACAACTTTCATAGTAGTTCAGGAAATGCGGGTTTCAGCGCAGTATATATATATAATATAAAAATATTGAGAAAATAATCAGACTTTGAATGAAAAAAGTAGGTAAAAGAGCAGAAAAAGTTATATGAAAAGAAGAAACTAGTAAAAATCACAGGAAAAAGTTTGTTAAAGATCAAAAACTTTCATAGTAGTTCAGGAAATGCGGGTTTCAGCGCAGTATATATATATATAATATAAAAATATTGAGCAAATAATCAGACTTTCAATGATAAAAGTAGGTAAAAGAGCAGAAAAAGTTATATGAAAAGAAGAAACTAGTAAAAATCACAGGAAAAAGTTTGTTAAAGATCAAAAACTTTCATAGTAGTTCAGGAAATGCGGGTTTCAGCGCAGTATATATATATATAATATAAAAATATTGAGAAAATAATCAGACTTTGAATGAAAAAAGTAGGTAAAAGAGCAGAAAAAGTTATATGAAAAGAAGAAACTAGTAAAAATCACAGGAAAAAGTTTGTTAAAGATCAACAACTTTCATAGTTGTTCAGGAAATGCGGGTTTCAGCGCAGTATATATATATATAATATAAAAATATTGAGAAAATAATCAGACTTTGAATGAAAAAAGTAGGTAAAAGAGCAGAAAAAGTTATATGAAAAGAAGAAACTAGTAAAAATGACATGAAAAAGTTGGTTAAAGATCAACAACTTTCATAGTAGTTAAGGAAATGCGGGTTTCAGCGCAGTATATACATAAAAATAGCAGTATAATATAAAAATATTGAGAAAATAATCAGATTTTCCATGAAAAAAGTAGGTAAAAGAGCAGAAAAGTTATATGAAAAGAAGAAACTAGTAAAAATCACAGGAAAAAGTTGGTTAAAGATCAACAACTTTCATAATAGTTTAGGAAATGCGGGTTTCAGCGCAGTATATAAATATAATATAAAAATATTGAGAAAATAATCAGATTTTCCATGAAAAAAGTAGGTAAAAGAGCAGGAAAACTTATATGAAAAGAAGAAACTAGTAAAAATGACAGGAAAAAGTTGGTTAAAGATCAAAAACTTTCATAGTAGTTTAGGAAATGCGGGTTTCAGCGCAGTATATACATAAAAATAGCAGTATAATATAAAAATATTGAGAAAATAATCAGACTTTGAATGAAAAAAGTAGGTAAAAGAGCAGAAAAAGTTATATGAAAAGAAGAAACTAGGAGAAATCACAGGAAAAAGTTTGTTAAAGATCAAAAACTTTCATAGTAGTTTAGGAAATACGGGTTTCAGCGCAGTATATATATATGTATTATAAAAATATTGAGAAAATAATCAGATTTTCCATGAAAAAAGTAGGTAAAAGAGCAGAAAAAGTTATATGAAAAGAAGAAACTAGTAAAAATGACAGGAAAAAGTTGGTTAAAGATCAAAAACTTTCATAGTAGTTTAGGAAATGCGGGTTTCAGCGCAGTATATACATAAAAATAGCAGTATAATATAAAAATATTGAGAAAATAATCAGACTTTGAATGAAAAAAGTAGGTAACAGAGCAGAAAAAGTTATATGAAAAGAAGAACCTAGTAAAAATCACAGGAAAAAGTTTGTTAAAGATCAAAAACTTTCATAGTAGTTTAGGAAATGCGGGTTTCAGCGCAGTATATATATATGTAATATAAAAATATTGAGAAAATAATCAGATTTTCCATGAAAAAAGTAGGTAAAAGAGCAGAAAAAGTTATATGAAAAGAAGAAACTAGTAAAAATGACAGGAAAAAGTTGGTTAAAGATCAAAAACTTTCATAGTAGTTTAGGAAATGCGGGTTTCAGCGCAGTATATACATAAAAATAGCAGTATAATATAAAAATATTGAGAAAATAATCAGATTTTCCATGAAAAAAGTAGGTAAAAGAGCAGAAAAAGTTATATGAAAAGAAGAAACTAGTAAAAATCACAGGAAAAAGTTGGCTAAAGATCAACAACTTTCATAGTAGTTTAGGAAATGCCGGTTTCAGCGCAGTATATAAATATAATATAAAAATATTGAGAAAATAATCAGATTTTCCATGAAAAAAGTAGGTAAAAGAGCAGAAAAAGTTATATGAAAAGAAGAAACTAGTAAAAATGACAGGAAAAAGTTGGTTAAAGATCAACAACTTTCATAGTAGTTAAGGAAATGCGGGTTTCAGCGCAGTATATATATATATAATATAAAAATATTGAGAAAATAATCAGATTTTCCATGAAAAAAGTAGGTAAAAGAGCAGAAAAAGTTATATGAAAAGAAGAAACTAGTAAAAATCACAGGAAAAAAGTTGGTTAAAGATCAAAAACTTTCATAGTAGTTTAGGAAATGCGGGTTTCAGCGCAGTATATATATAAAAATAGCAGTATAATATAAAAATATTGAGAAAATAATCAGATTTTCCATGAAAAAAGTAGGTAAAAGAGCAGAAAAAGTTATATGAAAAGAAGAAACTAGTAAAAATCACAGGAAAAAGTTGGTTAAAGATCAACAACTTTCATAGTAGTTAAGGAAATGCGGGTTTCAGCGCAGTATATACATAAAAATAGCAGTATAATATAAAAATATTGAGAAAATAATCAGATTTTCCATGAAAAAAGTAGGTAAAAGAGCAGAAAAAGTTATATGAAAAGAAGAAACTAGTAAAAATCACAAGAAAAAGTTGGTTAAAGATCAACAACTTTCATAATAGTTTAGGAAATGCGGGTTTCAGCGCAGTATATAAATATAATATAAAAATATTGAGAAAATAATCAGATTTTCCATGAAAAAAGTAGGTAAAAGAGCAGAAAAAGTTATATGAAAAGAAGAAACTAGTAAAAATGACAGGAAAAAGTTGGTTTAAGATCAAAAACTTTCATAGTAGTTTAGGAAATGCGGGTTTCAGCGCAGTATATATATATATAATATAAAAATATTGAGAAAATAATCAGATTTTCCATGAAAAAAGTAGGTAAAAGAGCAGAAAAAGTTATATGAAAAGAAGAAACTAGTAAAAATAACAGGAAAAAGTTGGTTAAAGATCAAAAACTTTCATAGTAGTTTAGGAAATGCGGGTTTCAGCGCAGTATATACATAAAAATAGCAGTATAATATAAAAATATTGAGAAAATAATCAGACGTTGAATGAAAAAAGTAGGTAACAGAGCAGAAAAAGTTATATGAAAAGAAGAAACTAGTAAAAATTACAGGAAAAAGTTTGTTAAAGATCAAAAACTTTCATAGTAGTTTAGGAAATGCGGGTTTCAGCGCAGTATATATATATGTAATATAAAAATATTGAGAAAATAATCAGATTTTCCATGAGAAAAGTAGGTAAAAGAGCAGAAAAAGTTATATGAAAAGAAGAAACTAGTAAAAATGACAGGAAAAAGTTGGTTAAAGATCAAAAACTTTCATAGTAGTTTAGGAAATGCGGGTTTCAGCGCAGTATATACATAAAAATAGCAGTATAATATAAAAATATTGAGAAAATAATCAGATTTTCCATGAAAAAAGTAGGTAAAAGAGCAGAAAAAGTTATATGAAAAAAAGAAACTAGTAAAAATCACAGGAAAAAGTTGGTTAAAGATCAACAACTTCCATAGTAGTTTAGGAAATGCGGGTTTCAGCGCAGTATATAAATATAATATAAACATATTGAGAAAATAATCAGATTTTCCATGAAAAAAGTAGGTAAAAGAGCAGAAAAAGTTATATGAAAAGAAGAAACTAGTAAAAATGACAGGAAAAAGTTGGTTAAAGATCAACAACTTTCATAGTAGTTAAGGAAATGCGGGTTTCAGCGCAGTATATATATATATATAATATACAAATATTGAGAAAATAATCAGATTTTCCATGAAAAAAGTAGGTAAAAGAGCAGAAAAAGTTATATGAAAAGAAGAAACTAGTAAAAATCACAGGAAAAAGTTGGCTAAAGATCAAAAACTTTCATAGTAGTTTAGGAAATGCGGGTTTCAGCGCAGTATATATATAAAAATAGCAGTATAATATAAAAATATTGAGAAAATAATCAGATTTTCCATGAAAAAAGTAGGTAAAAGAGCAGAAAAAGTTATATGAAAAGAAGAAACTAGTAAAAATCACAGGAAAAAGTTGGTAAAAGATCAACAACTTTCATAGTAGTTCAGGAAATGCGGGTTTCAGCGCAGTATATATATATATAATATAAAAATATTGAGAAAATAATCAGACTTTGAATGAAAAAAGTAGGTAAAAGAGCAGAAAAAGTTATATGAAAAGAAGAAACTAGTAAAAATCACAGGAAAAAGTTTGTAAAAGATCAAAAACTTTCATAGTAGTTCAGGAAATGCGGGTTTCAGCGCAGTATATATATATATAATATAAAAATATTGAGAAAATAATCAGACTTTGAATGAAAAAAGTAGGTAAAAGAGCAGAAAAAGTTATATGAAAAGAAGAAACTAGTAAAAATCACAGGAAAAAGTTTGTTAAAGATCAAAAACTTTCATAGTAGTTCAGGAAATGCGGGTTTCAGCGCAGTATATATATATGTAATATAAAAATATTGAGAAAATAATCAGATTTTCCATGAAAAAAGTAGGTAAAAGAGCAGAAAAAGTTATATGAAAAGAAGAAACTAGTAAAAATCACAGGAAAAAGTTGGTTAAAGATCAACAACTTTCATAGTAGTTCAGGAAATGCGGGTTTCAGCGCATCATATATATATATAATATAAAAATATTGAGAAAATAATCAGACTTTGAATGAAAAAAGTAGGTAAAAGAGCAGAAAAAGTTATATGAAAAGAAGAAACTAGTAAAAATCACAGGAAAAAGTTTGTTAAAGATCAAAAACTTTCATAGTAGTTCAGGAAATGCGGGTTTCAGCGCAGTATATATATATGTAATATTATAATATTGAGAAAATAATCAGATTTTCCATGAAAAAAGTAGGTAAAAGAGCAGAAAAAGTTATATGAAAAGAAGAAACTAGTAAAAATCACAAGAAAAAGTTTGTTAAAGATCAAAAACTTTCATAGTAGTTCAGGAAATGCGGGTTTCAGCGCAGTATATATATATAATATAAAAATATTGAGCAAATAATCAGACTTTGAATGAAAAAAGTAGGTAAAAGAGCAGAAAAAGTTATTTAAAAAGAAGAAACTAGTAAAAATCACAGGAAAACGTTTGTTAAAGATCAAAAACTTTCATAGTAGTTCAGGAAATGCGGGTTTCAGCGCAGTATATATATATATATAATATAAAAATATTGAGAAAATAATCAGACTTTGAATGAAAAAAGTTGGTAAAAGAGCAGAAAAAGTTATATGAAAAGAAGAAACTAGTAAAAATCACAGGAAAAAGTTTGTTAAAGATCAAAAACTTTCATAGTAGTTCAGGAAATGCGGGTTTCAGCGCAGTATATATATATGTAATATAAAACTATTGATAAATAAACAGATTTTCCATGAAAAATGTAGGTAAAAGAGCAGAAAAAGTTATATGAAAAGAAGAAACTAGTAAAAATCACAGGAAAAAGTTTGTTAAAGATCAAAAACTTTCATAGTAGTTCAGGAAATGCGGGTTTCAGCGCAGTATATAAATATAATATAAAAATATTGAGAAAATTATCAGATTTTCCATGAAAAAAGTAGGTAAAAGAGCAGAAAAAGTTATATGAAAAGAAGAAACTAGTAAAAATCACAGGAAAAAGTTGGTTGAAGATCAACAACTTCCATAGTAGTTCAGGAAATGCGGGTTTGAGCGCAGTATATATATATATATATAATATAAAAATATTGAGAAAATAATCAGACTTTGAATGAAAAAAGTAGGTAAAAGAGCAGAAAAAGTTATATGAAAAGAAGAAACTAGTAAAAATCACAGGAAAAAGTTTGTTAAAGATCAAAAACTTTCAGTTCAGGAAATGCGGGTTTCAGCGCTGTATATATATATGTAATATAAAAATATTGAGAAAATAATCAGATTTTCCATGAAAAAAGTAGGTAAAAGAGCAGAAAAAGTTATATGAAAAGAAGAAACTAGTAAAAATCACAGGAAAAAGTTGGTTAAAGATCAACAACTTTCATAGTAGTTCAGGAAATGCGGGTTTCAGCGCAGTATATATATATATAATATAAAAATATTGAGAAAATAATCAGACTTTGAATGAAAAAAGTAGGTAAAAGAGCAGAAAAAGTTATATGAAAAGAAGATACTAGTAAAAATCACAGGAAAAATTTTGTTAAAGATCAAAAACGTTCATAGTAGTTCAGGAAATGCGGATTTCAGCGCAGTATATATATATATGTAATATAAAAATATTGAGAAAATAATCAGATTTTCCATGAAAAAAGTAGGTAAAAGAGCAGAAAAAGTTATATGAAAAGAAGAAACTAGTAAAAATCACAGGAAAAAGTTGGTTAAAGATCAACAACTTTCATAGTAGTTCAGGAAATGCGGGTTTCAGCGCAGTATATAGATATATAATATAAAAATATTGAGAAAATAATCAGACTTTGAATGAAAAAAGTAGGTAAAAGAGCAGAAAAAGTTATATGAAAAGAAGAAACTAGTAAAAATCACAGGAAAAAGTTTGTTAAAGATCAAAAACTTTCATAGTAGTTCAGGAAATGCGGGTTTCAGCGCAGTATATATATATGTAATTTAAAAATATTGAGAAAATAATCAGATTTTCCATGAAAAAAGTAGGGAAAAGAGCAGAAAAAGCTATATGAAAAGAAGAAACTAGTAAAAATCACAGGAAAAAGTTGGTTAAAGATCAAAAACTTTCATAGTAGTTAAGGAAATGCGGGTTTCAGCGCAGTATATATATATATATAATATAAAAATATTGAGAAAATAATCAGACTTTGAATGAAAAAAGTTGGTAAAAGAGCAGAAAAAGTTATATGAAAAGAAGAAACTAGTAAAAATCACAGGAAAAAGTTTGTTAAAGATCAAAAACTTTCATAGTAGTTCAGGAAATGCGGGTTTCAGCGCAGTATATATATATGTAATATAAAACTATTGAGAAAATAATCAGATTTTCCATGAAAAAAGTAGGTAAAAGAGCAGAAAAAGTTATATGAAAAGAAGAAACTAGTAAAAATCACAGGAAAAAGTTTGTTAAAGATCAAAAACTTTCATAGTAGTTCAGGAAATGCGGGTTTCAGCGCAGTATATAAATATAATATAAAAATATTGAGAAAATTATCAGATTTTCCATGAAAAAAGTAGGTAAAAGAGCAGAAAAAGTTATATGAAAAGAAGAAACTAGTAAAAATCACAGGAAAAAGTTGGTTAAAGATCAACAACTTCCATAGTAGTTCAGGAAATGCGGGTTTGAGCGCAGTATATATATATATAAATAATATAAAAATATTGAGAAAATAATCAGACTTTGAATGAAAAAAGTAGGTAAAAGAGCAGAAAAAGTTATATGAAAAGAAGAAACTAGTAAAAATCACAGGAAAAAGTTTGTTAAAGATCAAAAACTTTCATAGTAGTTCAGGAAATGCGGGTTTCAGCGCAGTATATATATATGTAATATAAAAATATTGAGAAAATAATCAGATTTTCCATGAAAAAAGTAGGTAAAAGAGCAGAAAAAGTTATATGAAAAGAAGAAACTAGTAAAAATGACAGGAAAAAGTTGGGTAAAGATCAACAACTTTCATTGTAGTTCAGGAAATGCGGGTTTCAGCGCAGTATATATATATATAATATAAAAATATTGAGAAAATAATCAGACTTTGAATGAAAAAAGTAGGTAAAAGAGCAGAAAAAGTTATATGAAAAGAAGATACTAGTAAAAATCACAGGAAAAATTTTGTTAAAGATCAAAAACGTTCATAGTAGTTCAGGAAATGCGGATTTCAGCGCAGTATATATATATATGTAATATAAAAATATTGAGAAAATAATCAGATTTTCCATGAAAATAGTAGGTAAAAGAGCAGAAAAAGTTATATGAAAAGAAGAAACTAGTAAAAATCACAGGAAAAAGTTGGTTAAAGATCAACAACTTTCATAGTAGTTCAGGAAATGCGGGTTTCAGCGCAGTATATAGATATATAATATAAAAATATTGAGAAAATAATCAGACTTTGAATGAAAAAAGTAGGTAAAAGAGCAGAAAAAGTTATATGAAAAGAAGAAACTAGTAAAAATCACAGGAAAAAGTTTGTTAAAGATCAAAAACTTTCATAGTAGTTCAGGAAATGCGGGTTTCAGCGCAGTATATATATATGTAATATAAAAATATTGAGAAAATAATCAGATTTTCCATGAAAAAAGTAGGTAAAAGAGCAGAAAAAGTTATATGAAAAGAAGAAACTAGTAAAAATCACAGGAAAAAGTTGGTTAAAGATCAAAAACTTTCATAGTAGTTAAGGAAATGCGGGTTTCAGCGCAGTATATATATATGTAATATAAAAATATTGAGAAAATAATCAGATTTTCCATGAAAAATGTAGGTAAAACAGCAGAAAAAGTTATATGAAAAGAAGAAACTAGTAAAAATCACAGGAAAAAGTTGGTTAAAGATCAAGAACGTTCATAGTAGCTTAGGAAATGCGGGTTTCAGCGCAGTATATACATAAAAATAGCAGTATAATATAAAAATATTGAGAAAATAATCAGATTTTCCATGAAAAAAGTAGGTAAAAGAGCAGAAAAAGTTATATGAAAAGAAGAAACTAGTAAAAATCACAGGAAAAAGTTGGTTAAAGATCAAAAACTTTCATAGTAGTTCAGGAAATGCGGGTTTCAGCGCAGTATATATATATATAATATAAAAATATTGAGAAAATAATCAGACTTTGAATGAAAAAAGTAGGTAAAAGAGCAGAAAAAGTTATATGAAAAGAAGAAACTAGTAAAAATCACAGGAAAAAGTTGGTTAAAGATCAAAAACTTTCATAGTAGTTTAGGAAATGCAGGTTTTAGCGCAGTATATATATATAATATAAAAATATTGAGAAAATAATCAGATTTTCCATGAAAAAAGTAGGTAAAAGAGCAGAAAAAGTTATATGAAAAGAAGAAACTAGTAAAAATCACAGGAAAAAGTTGGTAAAAGATCAAAAACTTTCATAGTAGTTCAGGAAATGCGGGTTTCAGCGCACTATATATATAAAAATAGCAGTATAACATAAAAATATTGAGAAAATAATCAGATTTTCCATGAAAAATGTAGGTAAAAGAGCAGAAAAAGTTATATGAAAAGAAGAAACTAGTAAAAATCACAGCAAAAAGTTGGTTAAATATCAAAAACTTTCATAGTAGTTTGGGAAATGCGGGTTTCAGCGCAGTATATATACAAAAATAGCAGTATAATATAAAAATATTGAGAATATAATCAGATTTTCCATGAAAAAAGTAGGTAAAAGAGCAGAAAAAGTTATATGAAAAGAAGAAACTAGTAAAAATCACAGGAAAAAGTTGGTTAAAGATCAAAAACTTTCATAGTAGTTAAGGAAATGCGGGTTTCAGCGCAGTATATATATATGTAATATAAAAATATTGAGAAAATAATCAGATTTTCCATGAAAAAAGTAGGTAAAAGAGCAGAAAAAGTTATATGAAAAGAAGAAACTAGTAAAAATCACAGCAAAAAGTTGGTTAAAGATCAAAAACTTTCATAGTAGTTCAGGAAATGCGGGTTTCAGCGCAGTATATATATATATATAATATATAAATATTGAGAAAATAATCAGACTTTGAATGAAAAAAGTAGGTAAAAGAGCAGAAAAAGTTATATGAAAAGAAGAAACTAGTAAGAATCACAGGAAAAAGTTGGTTAAAGATCAAAAACTTTCATAGTAGTTTAGGAAATGCGGGTTTCAGCGCAGTATATATATCTTCTTCTTCTTCTTCTTGTGGCGCTACAGTCCGGGGTGAACCTGGGCCTCGGTCAACAATCCTCTCCAGCTGGCACGTTCTTTAGCCAGCTGCCTCCAATTTCGCACTCCAAGTTGGTTGAGGTCTTTTTCCACTTGAGTGCGCCATCGGGTTCGTGGTCGTCCTCTATTGCGTTGTCCCACTGGCTCGGAGTCGAAGACTCTTCGGGCTGGAGCAGTGTTGTCCATGCGCTCTACATGGCCTAGCCATCTTAGGCGTTGAATCCGTAGACGCCTGACTAGACTCATGTCGCTGTACAGCCCGTACAGTTCGTGGTTGAATCTCCTTCTCCAAGAA
The DNA here is from genome assembly GCA_916610145.1 of Eristalis arbustorum. Taxonomy (NCBI): domain Eukaryota; kingdom Metazoa; phylum Arthropoda; class Insecta; order Diptera; family Syrphidae; genus Eristalis; species Eristalis arbustorum. Next base: position 21,877 of record CAKAIZ010000064.1, on the reverse strand, counting down.
CCTTCAACGCAAACAGGACCGAAGATTGAACGCAGAACTTTTCTCTCGAAGAGACCAAGTACGTCTTCATCCGCTCTTGAGATAGTCCAAGCTTCCGCGCCATACAGCAGGACAGGGATGATCAAGGTCTTATATAAGGTGAGCTTGGTCTTTCGAGAGAGGGCTCGACTACTCAATTGCCTCTTGAGCCCAAAGAAACAGCGGTTGGCAAGAGTTATTCTGCGTTTAATCTCAGTACTGATGTTGTTCGCACTATTTACTTGGGAGCCGAGGTAGACGAAGTCCTTCACTACCTCGAAGTTGTAGCTGCCTATGGTGACGTTCTGACCGAGTCGTCGATGTTGTGTGTCCTTTCTTGATGACAGCATATACTTTGTTTTGCCCTCATTCACCGCTAAACCCATTTTTGCCGCCTCCGTCTCAATACAAGCAAACGCTTCATTGACGGCTCGCTGAGTTCGGCCAATCACGTCAATATCGTCCGCGTATGCTAGCAGTTGAACGGACTTCTGGAAGATCGTGCCTCTAGTGTTGGCGTGTGAGTTTCGCACGATCTTCTCCAACACGATGTTGAAGAAGTCACATGACAGCGCGTCGCCTTGTCTAAAACCTTTTTTGACATTGAAGGTCTCGGTGAGTTCGTTACCGACCTTGATGGAGCAGCGAGAGTTCTCCATCGTCATCCTGCACAATCTGACGAGTTTGGCAGGGATGTCAAAACTAGACATGGCGTTGTATAGCTCGTCTCTATGTACACTGTCATATGCGGCCTTAAAGTCGACAAATAGGTGGTGGGTGTCGATCTGCATCTCTTGGGTTTTTTCGAGGATCTGCCGTAATGTGAAAATTTGATCGATAGTGGACTTCCCAGGCCTGAAACCGCACTGATAAGGACCTATCAGGTTGTTGACGAATGGTTTCAGGCGCTCACACAGAACGGCAGAGAAGATTTTGTATGCGATGTTAAGGAGACTTATCCCCCGATAGTTGGCGCAGTCAAAGGGGTCTCCTTTCTTGTGGATCGGGCAAACGATACTAAGATTCCACTCGTCGGGCATGCTTTCCTCCGACCATATCCTACAGACGAGCTGGTGCATGCGCCCAACCAGATCATCTCCAGCTGCCTTAAACAGTTCCGCGGACAATCCATCCGCTCCAGCAGCTTTGTTCGACTTCAGTCTCGATATCGCTATCTTGACTTCGTCTAGATCGGGGGGACGGAATTCTCTTCTGTCGTCGTCCATTGCGTGGAGTGGAACATTCTGCCTGACAGCGGTATTGGTGTCCTCATCGCCGTTTAACAGTCTGCAGAAGTGATCCTTCCAGATTCTCAGTATCGACTGCGACTCTACTACGAGTTGTCCCTCTTCGTTCCGACAGGCTTCTGTCCGATGTTTGTACCCTTTGGATAGTTGTTTCACCCGCTGGTAAAACTTTCGGACATTATTTCTGCCGTACCACCTCTCCATTTCCTCGATCGCGCGCTTCTCATGCTCCTTCTTTTTCTTTTTGAGAAGCCGGTGCTCTTCCCTTCTTTTAAGTTCGTAGAGCTCACGAACCGCTCTCGTCCTTCTATCCAGCGTCGCCTTATATGCTGCTAGCTTCGCTGAATGCGCCTGCCGACACTCGTTGTCAAACCATGGGTTTTTTCTAGGTGGCATTTTAAAACCCAGCACATCAGAGGCAGCTTCTCTGATGGCGTTTTGACAACGGTTCCACTGTTCGTCGATTGTTTCGCCTGGCAGGGTTGGACTCTCTGAGAGCTTCAGGAAGACTCGATCGGAGAAGTTCCCAGCGGTCGATTGCGATTGTAGCTTTCCAACGTCAAACTGTTTTGGTCTTGCTCTACTCCGTTGTACAATCGATATCCGAGTTCTGACCTTGGCTACAACAAGGTAATGATCCGAGTCGATGTTGGCACCTCGGAACGTTCGGACATCGAGGACACAGGAGGAGTGTCTGACGTCGATCGCAATGTGATCAATCTGGTTGACGGTTGATTGATCAGGGGACCGCCAGGTCCCTTTGTGAATGTTGAGGTGAGGGAACCGCGTGCTGGCTACAGTGAGGTTTCGCCCCGTCACGAAGTCCATCAGCCTGAGTCCATTGTCGGACGTGTTGTCGTGTAGGCTGTGTTTACCGACGACTCTAGCAAAGATTTCTTCCTTGCCCAGCTTTGCATTAAAATCTCCTAGAACGATCTTGGTGTCGTAGCTGGGGCATTGATCGTATGTTCTTTCTAGGAGATCATAGAAGTCATCCTTGCTATCATCGTCTTTGTCCTCCGTTGGGGCGTGGGCGCAAATTAGGCTGATGTTGCCGAATGTTGCCTTGATGCGGATTGTTGTGAGGCGTTCGCTTATGTATCTAAAGCTTAAGACTTCTTGCCTAAGTCTGCCTCGAACAACAAAACCGCATCCAAACAAGCGCTGCCTTCGCTCTTTGTAGCAATCGCCGTAATATATGTCGCAGTTTTTCATCCTCTTTTTGCCCGGCCCATCCCATCGTACCTCTTGGATGGCGGTGATGTCAGCCTTATAGGCTTCTAGGGCCTCCGCAAGTTCATCGGCTGCACGTGGTCTGTTCAGTGACCTCACATTCCACGTGCAGAACCGAAAATCGTTGTCCTTATTTCGTTGTCCATGGTCGTCAGCAGTAGGGTCATCCGTATCCGAGGCTTGTTGCCGTCTCTGAACTATTGCGAGTTTTACACGGTGGGGAAGTTAACCCCACGCGAAACCCCCGAACCTGGAGGACCGGGTCCTGGTTTAAACCCCCGGACAAGGGGTCGCTGCATACATTGGTTCACCTCTAAGCGGCTGCAGTAGAGGTTATCCAGAGGGCGCCGCGGGGAGGCTGTATGTCAACTTGACCTGTGCATTTACAGGGATCGTTGCTGGCATCTCGCCAAGTTGAGAGCAATCAACAACTTTGCCCTGGATGCACAGGCCCATGCCCTCCAGTATATATATATATAATATAAAAATATTGAGAAAATAATCAGATTTTCCATGAAAAATGTAGGTAAAAGAGCAGAAAAAGTTATATGAAAAGAAGAAACTAGTAAAAATCACAGGAAAAAGTTGGTAAAAGATCAAAAACTTTCATAGTAGTTCAGGAAATGCGGGTTTCAGCGCAGTATATATATAAAAATAGCAGTATAATATAAAAATATTGAGAAAATTATCAGATTTTCGATGAAAAAAGTAGGTAAAAGAGCAGAAAAAGTTATATGAAAAGAAGAAACTAGTAAAAATCACAGGAAAAAGTTGGTAAAAGATCAAAAACTTTCATAGTAGTTCAGGAAATGCGGGTTTCAGCGCACTATATATATAAAAATAGCAGTATAACATAAAAATATTGAGAAAATAATCAGATTTTCCATGAAAAATGTAGGTAAAAGAGCAGAAAAAGTTATATGAAAAGAAAAAACTAGTAAAAATGACAGGAAAAAGTTGGTTAGAGATCAAAAACTTTCATAGTAGTTTAGGAAATGCGGGTTTCAGCGCAGTATTTATATATGTAATATAAAAATATTGAGAAAATAATCAGATTTTCCATGAAAAAAGTAGGTAAAAGAGCAGAAAAAGTTATATGAAAAGAAGAAACTAGTAAAAATCACAGGAAAAAGTTGGCTAAAGATCAAAAACGTTCATAGTAGTTTAGGAAATGCGGGTTTCAGCGCAGTATATATATATGTAATATAAAAATATTGAGAAAATAATCAGATTTTCCATGAAAAAAGTAGGTAAAAGAGCAGAAAAAGTTATATGAAAAGAAGAAACTAGTAAAAATCACAGGAAAAAGTTGGCTAAAGATCAAAAACGTTCATAGTAGTTTAGGAAATGCGGGTTTCAGCGCAGTATATATATATGTAATATAAAAATATTGAGAAAATAATCAGATTTTCCATGAAAAAAGTAGGTAAAAGAGCAGAAAAAGTTATATGAGAAGAAGAAACTAGTAAAAATTACAGGAAAAAGTTGGTTAAAGATCAAAAACTTTCATAGTAGTTCAGGAAATGCGGGTTTCAGCGCAGTATATACATAAAAATAGCAGTATAATATAAAAATATTGAGAAAATAATCAGATTTTCCATGAAAAATGTAGGTAAAAGAGCAGAAATAGTTATATGAAAAGAAGAAACTAGTAAAAATCACAGGAAAAAGTTGGTTAAAGATCAACAACTTTCATAGTAGTTCAGGAAATGCGGGTCTCAGCGCAGTATATATATATATATAATATAAAAATATTGAGAAAATAATCAGATTTTCCATGAAAAATGTAGGTAAAAGAGCAGAAAAAGTTATATGAAAAGAAGAAACTAGTAAAAATCACAGGAAAAAGTTGGTAAAAGATCAAAAACTTTCATAGTAGTTCAGGAAATGCGGGTTTCAGCGCAGTATATATATAAAAATAGCAGTATAATATAAAAATATTGAGAAAATAATCAGATTTTCGATGAAAAAAGTAGGTAAAAGAGCAGAAAAGTTATATGAAAAGAAGAAACTAGTAAAAATCACAGGAAAAAGTTGGTAAAAGATCAAAAACTTTCATAGTAGTTCAGGAAATGCGGGTTTCAGCGCACTATATATATAAAAATAGCAGTATAACATAAAAATATTAAGAAAATAATCAGATTTTCCATGAAAAATGTAGGTAAAAGAGCAGAAAAAGTTATATGAAAAGAAGAAACTAGTAAAAATGACAGGAAAATGTTGGTTAAAGATCAAAAACTTTCATAGTAGTTTAGGAAATGCGGGTTTCAGCGCAGTATTTATATATGTAATATAAAAATATTGAGAAAATAATCAGATTTTCCATGAAAAAAGTAGGTAAAAGAGCAGAAAAAGTTATATGAAAAGAAGAAACTAGTAAAAATCACAGGAAAAAGTTGGCTAAAGATCAAAAACGTTCATAGTAGTTAAGGAAATGCGGGTTTCAGCGCAGTATATATATGTAATATAAAAATATTGAGAAAATGATCAGATTTTCCATGAAAAAAGTAGGTAAAAGAGCAGAAAAAGTTATATGAAAAGAAGAAACTAGTAAAAATCACAGGAAAAAGTTGGTTAAAGATCAAAAACTTTCATAGTAGTTAAGGAAATGCGGGTTTCAGCGCAGTATATAAATATGTAATATAAAAATATTGAGAAAATAATCAGATTTTCCATGAAAAAAGTATTTAAAAGAGCAAAAAAAGTTATATGAAAAGAAGAAACTAGTAAAAATGACAGGAAAAAGTTGGTTAAAGATCAAAAACTTTCATAGTAGTTTAGGAAATGCGGGTTTCAGCGCAGTATATACATAAAAATAGCAGTATAATATAAAAATATTGAGAAAATAATCAGATTTTCCATGAAAAAAGTAGGTAAAAGAGCAGAAAAAGTTATATGAAAAGAAGAAACTAGTAAAAATCACAGGAAAAAGTTGGTTAAAGAACAAAAACTTTCATAGTAGTTCAGGAAATGCGGGTTTCAGCGCAGTATATATATATATAATATAAAAATATTGAGAAAATAATCAGACTTTGAATGAAAAAAGTAGGTAAAAGAGCAGAAAAAGTTATATGAAAAGAAGAAACTAGTAAAAATCACAGGAAAAAGTTGGTTAAAGATCAAAAACTTTCATAGTAGTTAAGGAAATGCGGGTTTCAGCGCAGTATATAAATATGTAATATAAAAATATTGAGAAAATAATCAGATTTTCCATGAAAAAAGTATTTAAAAGAGCAAAAAAAGTTATATGAAAAGAAGAAACTAGTAAAAATCACAGGAAAAAGTTGGTTAAAGATCAAAAACTTTCATAGTAGTTTAGGAAATGCGGGTTTCAGCGCAGTATATACATAAAAATAGCAGTATAATATAAAAATATTGAGAAAATAATCAGATTTTCCATGAAAAAAGTAGGTAAAAGAGCAGAAAAAGTTATATGAAAAGAAGAAACTAGTAAAAATCACAGGAAAAAGTTGGTTAAAGAACAAAAACTTTCATAGTAGTTCAGGAAATGCGGGTTTCAGCGCAGTATATATATATATAATATAAAAATATTGAGAAAATAATCAGACTTTGAATGAAAAAAGTAGGTAAAAGAGCAGAAAAAGTTATATGAAAAGAAGAAACTAGTAAAAATCACAGGAAAAAGTTGGTTAAAGATCAAAAACTTTCATAGTAGTTTAGGAAATGCGGGTTTCAGCGCAGTATATATATATATAATATAAAAATATTGAGAAAATAATTAGACTTTGAATGAAAAAAGTAGGTAAAAGAGCAGAAAAAGTTATATGAAAAGAAGAAACTAGTAAAAATCACAGGAAAAAGTTGGTTAAAGATCAAAAACTTTCATAGTAGTTAAGGAAATGCGGGTTTCAGCGCAGTATATATATATGTAATATAAAAATATTGAAAAAATAATCAGATTTTCCATGAAAAAAGTAGGTAAAAGAGCAGAAAAAGTTATATGAAAAGAAGAAACTAGTAAAAATCACAGGAAAAAGTTGGTTAAAGATCAAAAACTTTCATAGTAGTTTAGGAAATGCGGGTTTCAGCGCAGTATATATATATGTAATATAAAATATTGAGAAAATAATCAGATTTTCCATGAAAAAAGTAGGTAAAAGAGCAGAAAAAGTTATATGAAAAGAAGAAACTAGTAAAAATCACAGGAAAAAGTTGGTTAAACATCAAAAACTTTCATAGTAGTTAAGGAAATGCGGGTTTCAGCGCAGTATATACATATGTAATATAAAAATATTGAGAAAATAATCAGACTTTGAATGAAAAAAGAAGGTAAAAGAGCAGAAAAAGTTATATGAAAAGAAGAAACTAGTAAAAATCACAGGAAAAAGTTGGCTAAAGATCAAAAACGTTCATAGTAGTTAAGGAAATGCGTGTTTCAGCGCAGTATATATATATGTAATATAAAAATATTGAGAAAATAATCAGATTTTCCATGAAAAAAGTAGGTAAAAGAGCAGAAAAAGTTATATGAAAAGAAGAAACTAGTAAAAATCACAGGAAAAAAGTTGGTTTAAACATCAAAAACTTTCATAGTAGTTAAGGAAATGCGGGTTTCAGCGCAGTATATACATATGTAATATAAAATATGAGAAAATAATCAGACTTTGAATGAAAAAAAGAAGGTAAAAGAGCAGAAAAAGTTATATGAAAAGAAGAAACTAGTAAAAATCACAGGAAAAAGTTGGTTAAAGATCAAAAACTTTCATAGTAGTTAAGGAAATGCGGGTTTCAGCGCAGTATATATATATGTAATATAAAAATATTGAGAAAATAATCAGATTTTCCATGAAAAAAGTAGGTAAAAGAGCAAAAACTTTCATAGTAGTTCAGGAAATGCGGGTTTCAGCGCAGTATATACATAAAAATAGCAGTATAATATAAAAATATTGAGAAAATAATCAGATTTTCCATGAAAAAAGTAGGTAAAAGAGCAGAAATAGTTATATGAAAAGAAGAAACTAGTAAAAATCACAGGAAAAAGTTGGTTAAAGATCAACAACTTTCATAGTAGTTCAGGAAATGCGGGTTTCAGCGCAGTATATATATATATATAATATATATATATACTTTTAGTAAAAATGACAGGAAAAAGTTGGTTAAAGATCAAAAACTTTCATAGTAGTTTAGAAAAATGCAGGTTTTTAGCGCAGTATATATATATAATATAAAAATATTGAGAAAATAATCAGACTTTCCATGAAAAAATGTAGGTAAAGGAGCAGAAAAAGTTATATGAAAGGAAGAAACTAGTAAAAATCCAGGAAAAAGTTGGTTAAAGATCAAAAACTTTCATAGTAGTTTAGGAAAATGCGGGTTTCAGCGCAGTATATAAATATAATATAAAAATATGAGAAAATAATCAGATTTTCCATGAAAAAAGTAGGGTAAAAGAGCAGAAAAAGTTATATGAAAAGAAGAAACTAGTAAAAATCACAGGAAAAAGTTGGTTAAAGATCAACAACTTTCATAGTAGTTTAGGAAATGCGGGTTTCAGCGCAGTATATAAATATAATATAAAAATATTGAGAAAATTATCAGATTTTCCATGAAAAATGTAGGATAAAAGAGCAGAAAAAGTTATATGAAAAGAAGAAACTAGTAAAAATCACAGCAAAAAGTTGGTTAAAGATCAAAAACTTACATAGTAGTTAAGGAAATGCGGGTTTCAGCGCAGTATATTATATGTAATATAAAAATATTGAGAAAAGAATCAGATTTTCCATGAAAAAAGTAGGGTAAAAGACCAGAAAAAGTTATATGAAAAGAAGAAACTAGTAAAAATCACAGGGAAAAGTTGGTTTAAGATCAAAAACTTTCATAGTAGTTAAGGAAATGCGGGTTTCAGCGCAGTATATATACATGTAATATAAAAATATTGAGAAAATAATCAGATTTTCAATGAAAAAAGCAGGTAAAAGAGCAGTAAAAGTTATATGAAAAGAAGAAACTAGTAAAAATCACAGGAAAAAGTTGGTTAAAGATCAAAAACTTTCATAGTAGTTAAGGAAATGCGGGTTTCAGCGCAGTATATACATATGTAATATAAAAATATTGAGAAAATAATCAGATTTTCCATGAAAACTGAGGTAACAGAGCAGAAAAAGTTATATGAAAAGAAGAAACTAGTAAAAATGACAGGAAAAAGTTGGTTAAAGATCAAAAACTTTCATAGTAGTTTAGGAAATGCGGGTTTCAGTGCAGTATATATATATGTAATATAAAAATATTGAGAAAATAATCAGACTTTGAATGAAAAAAGTAGGTAAAAGAGCAGAAAAAGTTATATGAAAAGAAGAAACTAGTAAAAATCACAGAAAAAAGTTGGTTAAAGATCAAAAACTTTCATAGTAGTTAAGGAAATGCGGGTTTCAGCGCAGTATATATATATGTACTATAAAAATATTGAGAAAATAATCAGATTTTCCATGAAAAAGTAGGTAAAAGAGCAGAAAAAGTTATATGAAAAGAAGAAACTAGTAAAAATCACAGGAAAAAGTTGGTTAAAGATCAAAAACTTTCATAGTAGTTAAGGAAATGCGGGTTTCAGCGCAGTATATATATGTTATATAAAAATATTGAGAAAATAATCAGATTTTCCATGAAAAAAGTAGGTAAAAGAGCAGAAAAAGTTATATGAAAAGAAGAAACTAGTAAAAATCACAGGAAAAAGTTGGTTCAAGATCAAAAACTTTCATAGTAGTTAAGGAAATGCGGGTTTCAGCGCAGTATATACATATGTAATATAAAAATATTGAGAAAATAATCAGATTTTCCATGAAAACTGAGGTAAAAGAGCAGAAAAAGTTATATGAAAACAAGAAACTAGTAAAAATGACAGGAAAAAGTTGGTTAAAGATCAAAAACTTTCATAGTAGTTTAGGAAATGCGGGTTTCAGCGCAGTTTATTTATGTAATATAAAAATATTGAGAAAATAATCAGACTTTGAATGAAAAAAGTAGGTAAAAGAGCAGAAAAAGTTATATGAAAAGAAGAAACTAGTAAAAATCACAGGAAAAAGTTGGTTAAAGATCAAAAACTTTCATAGTAGTTAAGGAAATGCGAGTTTCAGCGCAGTATATATATATGTAATATAAAAATATTGAGAAAATAATCAGATTTTCCATGAAAAAAGTAGGTAAAAGAGCAGAAAAAGTTATATGAAAAGAAGAAACTAGTAAAAATGACAGGAAAAAGTTGGTTAAAGATCAAAAACTTTCATAGTAGTTTAGGAAATGCAGGTTTCAGCGCAGTATATATATAAAAATAGCAGTATAATATAAAAATATTGAGAAAATAATCAGATTTTCCATGAAAAAAGTAGGTAAAAGAGCAGAAAAAGTTATATGAAAAGAAGAAACTAGTAAAAATGACAGGAAAAAGTTGGTTAAAGATCAAAAACTTTCATAGTAGTTTAGGAAATGCGGGTTTCAGCGCAGTATATATATATATATATAATCTAAAAATATTGAGAAAATAATCAGATTTTCCATGAAAATAGTGGGTAAAAGAGCAGAAAAAGTTATATGAAAAGAAGAAACTAGTAAAAATCACAGGAAAAAGTTGGTTAAAGATCAACAACTTTCATAGTTGTTTAGGAAATGCGGGTTTCAGCGCAGTATATACATAAAAATAGCAGTATAATATAAAAATATTGAGAAAATAATCAGATTTTCCATGAAAAAAGTAGGTAAAAGAGCAGAAAAAGTTATATGAAAAGAAGAAACTAGTAAAAATGACAGGAAAAAGTTGGTTAAAGATCAAAAACTTTCATAGTAGTTTAGGAAATGCGGGTTTCAGCGCAGTATATATATATGTAATATAAAAATATTGAGAAAGTAATCAGATTTTCCATGAAAAAAGTAGGTAAAAGAGCAGAAAAAGTTATATGAAAAGAAGAAACTAGTAAAAATCACAGGAAAAAGTTGGTTAAAGATCAAACACTTTCATAGTAGCTTAGGAAATGCGGGTTTCAGCGCAGTATATACATATGTAATATAAAAATATTGAGAAAATAATCAGATTTTCCATGAAAAAAGTGGGTAAAAGAGCAGAAAAAGTTATATGAAAAGAAGAAACTAGTAAAAACCACAGGAAAAAGTTGGTTAAAGATCAACAACTTTCATAGTAGTTTAGGAAATGCGGGTTTCAGCGCAGTAATATAAATATAATATAAAAATATTGAGAAAATTATCAGATTTTCCATGAAAAATGTAGGTAAAAGAGCAGAAAAAGTTATATGAAAAGAAGAAACTAGTAAAAATCACAGGAAAAAGTTGGTTAAAGATCAAAAACTTTCATAGTAGTTTGGGAAATGCGGGTATCAGCGCAGTATATATACAAAAATAGCAGTATAATATAAAAATATTGAGAAATTAATCAGATTTTCAATGAAAAAAGTAGGTAAAAGAGCAGAAAAAGTTATATGAAAAGAAGAAACTAGTAAAAATCACAGGAAAAAGTTGGTTAAAGATCAAAAACTTTCATAGTAGTTTAGGAAATGCGGGTTTCAGCGCAGTATATAAATATAATATAAAAATATTGAGAAAATAATCAGATTTTCCATGAAAAAAGTGGGTAAAAGAGCAGAAAAAGTTATATGAAAAGAAGAAACTAGTAAAAATCACAGGAAAAAGTTGGTTAAAGATCAAACACTTTCATAGTAGCTTAGGAAATGCGGGTTTCAGCGCAGTATATAAATATAATATAAAAATATTGAGAAAATAATCAGATTTTCCATGAAAAAAGTGGGTAAAGGAGCAGAAAAAGTTATATGAAAAGAAGAAACTAGTAAAAACCACAGGAAAAAGTTGGTTAAAGATCAACAACTTTCATAGTAGTTTAGGAAATGCGGGTTTCAGCGGAGTATATAAATATAATATAAAAATATTGAGAAAATTATCAGATTTTCCATGAAAAATGTAGGTAAAAGAGCAGAAAAAGTTATATGAAAAGAAGAAACTAGTAAAAATCACAGGAAAAAGTTGGTTAAAGATCAAAAACTTTCATAGTAGTTTGGGAAATGCGGGTTTCAGCGCAGTATATATACAAAAATAGCAGTATAATATAAAAATATTGAGAAATTAATCAGATTTTCAATGAAAAATGTAGGTGAAAGAGCAGAAATAGTTATATGAAAAGAAGAAACTAGTAAAAATCACAGGAAAAAGTTGGTTAAAGATCAAAAACTTTCATAGTAGTTTAGGAAATGCGGGTTTCAGCGCAGTATATACATAAAAATAGCAGTATAATATAAAAATATTGAGAAAATAATCAGATTTTCCATGACAAAAGTAGGTAAAAGAGCAGAAAAAGTTATATGAAAAGAAGAAACTAGTAAAAATCACAGGAAAAAGTTGGTTAAAGATCAACAACTTTAATAGTAGTTTAGGAAATGCGAGTTTCAGTGCAGTATATAAATATAATATAAAAATATTGAGAAAATAATCAGATTTTCCATGAAAAAAGTAGGTAAAAGAGCAGAAAAAGTTATATGAAAAGAAGAAACTAGTAAAAATCACAGGAAAAAGTTGGTTAGAGATAAAAAACTTTCATAGTAGTTTAGGAAATGCGGGTTTCAGCGCAGTATATAAATACAATTTAAAAATATTGAGAAAATAATCAGATTTTCCATGAAAAAAGTAGGTAAAAGAGCAGAAAAAGTTATATGAAAAGAAGAAACTAGTAAAAATCACAGGAAAAGGTTGGTTAAAGATCAAAAACTTTCATAGTAGTTTAGGAAATGCGGGTTTCAGCGCAGTATATATATATGTAATATACAAATGTTGAGAAAATAATCAGATTTTCCATGAAAAAAGTAGGTAAAAGAGCAGAAAAAAGTTATATGAAAAGAAGAAACTAGTAAAAATCACAGGAAAAAGTTGGCTAAAGATCAAAAACTTTCATAGTAGTTCAGGAAATGCGGGTTTCAGCGCAGTATATATATATATAATATAAAAATATTGAGAAAATAATCAGATTTTCCATGAAAAAAGTTGGTAAAAGAGAAAAACCAGTAAAAATCACAGGAAAAAGTTGGTTAAAGATCAACAACTTTCATAGTAGTTTAGGAAATGCGGGTTTCAGCGCAGTATATAAATATAATATAAAAATATTGAGAAAATAATCTGATTTTCCATGAAAAAAGTAGGTAAAAGAGCAGAAAAAGTTATATGAAAAGAAGAAACTAGTAAAAATCACAGGAAAAAGTTGGTAAAAGATCAAAAACTTTCATAGTAGTTTAGGAAATGCGGGTTTCAGCGCAGTATATACATAAAAATAGCAGTATAATATAAAAATATTGAGAAAATAATCAGATTTTCCATGAAAAAAGTAGGTAAAAAGAGCAGAAAAAGTTATATGAAAAGAAGAAACTAGTAAAAATCACAGGAAAAAGTTGGTTAAAGATCAAAAACTTTCATAGTAGTTTAGGAAATGCGGGTTTCAGCGCAGTATATATATATGTAATATAAAATATTGAGAAAATAATCAGATTTTCCATGAAAAAAGTAGGTAAAAGAGCAGAAAAAGTTATATGAAAAGAAGAAACTAGTAAAAATCACAGGAAAAAGTTGGTTAAACATCAAAAACTTTCATAGTAGTTAAGGAAATGCGGGTTTCAGCGCAGTATATACATATGTAATATAAAAATATTGAGAAAATAATCAGACTTTGAATGAAAAAAGAAGGTAAAAGAGCAGAAAAAGTTATATGAAAAGAAGAAACTAGTAAAAATCACAGGAAAAAGTTGGCTAAAGATCAAAAACGTTCATAGTAGTTAAGGAAATGCGTGTTTCAGCGCAGTATATATATATGTAATATAAAAATATTGAGAAAATAATCAGATTTTCCATGAAAAAAGTAGGTAAAAGAGCAGAAAAAGTTATATGAAAAGAAGAAACTAGTAAAAATCACAGGAAAAAGTTGGTTAAAGATCAAAAACTTTCATAGTAGTTAAGGAAATGCGGGTTTCAGCGCAGTATATAAATATGTAATATAAAAATATTGAGAAAATAATCAGATTTTCCATGAAAAAAGTAGGTAAAAGAGCAAAAAAAACTTTCATAGTAGTTCAGGAAATGCGGGTTTCAGCGCAGTATATACATAAAAATAGCAGTATAATATAAAAATATTGAGAAAATAATCAGATTTTCCATGAAAAATGTAGGTAAAAGAGCAGAAATAGTTATATGAAAAGAAGAAACTAGTAAAAATCACAGGAAAAAGTTGGTTAAAGATCAACAACTTTCATAGTAGTTCAGGAAATGCGGGTTTCAGCGCAGTATATATATATATATAATATATATATATACTTTTAGTAAAAATGACAGGAAAAAGTTGGTTAAAGATCAAAAACTTTCATAGTAGTTTAGAAAATGCAGGTTTTAGCGCAGTATATATATATAATATAAAAATATTGAGAAAATAATCAGACTTTCCATGAAAAATGTAGGTAAAGGAGCAGAAAAAGTTATATGAAAGGAAGAAACTAGTAAAAATCACAGGAAAAAGTTGGTTAAAGATCAAAAACTTTCATAGTAGTTTAGGAAATGCGGGTTTCAGCGCAGTATATAAATATAATATAAAAATATTGAGAAAATAATCAGATTTTCCATGAAAAAAGTAGGTAAAAGAGCAGAAAAAGTTATATGAAAAGAAGAAACTAGTAAAAATCACAGGAAAAAGTTGGTTAAAGATCAACAACTTTCATAGTAGTTTAGGAAATGCGGGTTTCAGCGCAGTATATAAATATAATATAAAAATATTGAGAAAATTATCAGATTTTCCATGAAAAATGTAGGTAAAAGAGCAGAAAAAGTTATATGAAAAGAAGAAACTAGTAAAAATCACAGCAAAAAGTTGGTTAAAGATCAAAAACTTACATAGTAGTTAAGGAAATGCGGGTTTCAGCGCAGTATATATATATGTAATATAAAAATATTGAGAAAAGAATCAGATTTTCCATGAAAAAGGTAGGTAAAAGACCAGAAAAAGTTATATGAAAAGAAGAAACTAGTAAAAATCACAGGGAAAAGTTGGTTTAAGATCAAAAACTTTCATAGTAGTTAAGGAAATGCGGGTTTCAGCGCAGTATATATATATGTAATATAAAAATATTGAGAAAATAATCAGATTTTCAATGAAAAAAGTAGGTAAAAGAGCAGTAAAAGTTATATGAAAAGAAGAAACTAGTAAAAATCACAGGAAAAAGTTGGTTAAAGATCAAAAACTTTCATAGTAGTTAAGGAAATGCGGGTTTCAGCGCAGTATATACATATGTAATATAAAAATATGAGAAAATAATCAGATTTTCCATGAAAAACTGAGGTAACAGAGCAGAAAAAGTTATATGAAAAGAAGAAACTAGTAAAAATGACAGGAAAAAGTTGGTTAAAGATCAAAAACTTTCATAGTAGTTTAGGAAATGCGGGTTTCAGTGCAGTATATATATATGTAATATAAAAAATATTGAGAAAATAATCAGACTTTGAATGAAAAAAGTAGGTAAAAGAGCAGAAAAAGTTATATGAAAAGAAGAAACTAGTAAAAATCACAGAAAAAAGTTGGTTAAAGATCAAAAACTTTCATAGTAGTTCAGGAAATGCGGGTTTAAGCGCAGTATATATATATAAAAAAATAGCAGTACGATAAAAAATATTGAGAAAATAATCAGATTTTCCATGAAAAAGTAGGTAAAAGAGCAGAAAAAGTTATATGAAAAGAAGAAACTAGTAAAAATCACAGGAAAAAGTTGGTTAAAGATCAAAAACTTTCATAGTAGTTAAGGAAATGCGGGTTTCAGCGCAGTATATATATGTTATATAAAATATTGAGAAAATAATCAGATTTTCCATGAAAAAAGTAGGTAAAAGAGCAGAAGAAGTTATATGAAAAGAAGAAACTAGTAAAATCACAGGAAAAAGTTGGTTCAAGATCAAAAACTTTCATAGTAGTTAAGGAAATGCGGGTTTCAGCGCAGTATATACATATGTAATATAAAAATATTGAGAAAATAATCAGATTTTCCATGAAAACTGAGGTAAAAGAGCAGAAAAAGTTATATGAAAACAAGAAACTAGTAAAAATGACAGGAAAAAGTTGGTTAAAGATCAAAAACTTTCATAGTAGTTTAGGAAATGCGGGTTTCAGCGCAGTTTATTTATGTAATATAAAAATATTGAGAAAATAATCAGACTTTGAATGAAAAAAGTAGGTAAAAGAGCAGAAAAAGTTATATGAAAAGAAGAAACTAGTAAAAATCACAGGAAAAAGTTGGTTAAAGATCAAAAACTTTCATAGTAGTTAAGGAAATGCGAGTTTCAGCGCAGTATATATATATGTAATATAAAAATATTGAGAAAATAATCAGATTTTCCATGAAAAAAGTAGGTAAAAGAGCAGAAAAAGTTATATGAAAAGAAGAAACTAGTAAAAATGACAGGAAAAAGTTGGTTAAAGATCAAAAACTTTCATAGTAGTTTAGGAAATGCAGGTTTCAGCGCAGTATATATATAAAAATAGCAGTATAATATAAAAATATTGAGAAAATAATCAGATTTTCCATGAAAAAAGTAGGTAAAAGAGCAGAAAAAGTTATATGAAAAGAAGAAACTAGTAAAAATGACAGGAAAAAGTTGGTTAAAGATCAAAAACTTTCATAGTAGTTTAGGAAATGCGGGTTTCAGCGCAGTATATATATATATATATAATCTAAAAATATTGAGAAAATAATCAGATTTTCCATGAAAATAGTGGGTAAAAGAGCAGAAAAAGTTATATGAAAAGAAGAAACTAGTAAAAATCACAGGAAAAAGTTGGTTAAAGATCAACAACTTTCATAGTTGTTTAGGAAATGCGGGTTTCAGCGCAGTATATACATAAAAATAGCAGTATAATATAAAAATATTGAGAAAATAATCAGATTTTCCATGAAAAAAGTAGGTAAAAGAGCAGAAAAAGTTATATGAAAAGAAGAAACTAGTAAAAATGACAGGAAAAAGTTGGTTAAAGATCAAAAACTTTCATAGTAGTTTAGGAAATGCGGGTTTCAGCGCAGTATATATATATGTAATATAAAAATATTGAGAAAGTAATCAGATTTTCCATGAAAAAAGTAGGTAAAAGAGCAGAAAAAGTTATATGAAAAGAAGAAACTAGTAAAAATCACAGGAAAAAGTTGGTTAAAGATCAAACACTTTCATAGTAGCTTAGGAAATGCGGGTTTCAGCGCAGTATATACATATGTAATATAAAAATATTGAGAAAATAATCAGATTTTCCATGAAAAAAGTGGGTAAAAGAGCAGAAAAAGTTATATGAAAAGAAGAAACTAGTAAAAACCACAGGAAAAAGTTGGTTAAAGATCAACAACTTTCATAGTAGTTTAGGAAATGCGGGTTTCAGCGCAGTATATAAATATAATATAAAAATATTGAGAAAATTATCAGATTTTCCATGAAAAATGTAGGTAAAAGAGCAGAAAAAGTTATATGAAAAGAAGAAACTAGTAAAAATCACAGGAAAAAGTTGGTTAAAGATCAAAAACTTTCATAGTAGTTTGGGAAATGCGGGTATCAGCGCAGTATATATACAAAAATAGCAGTATAATATAAAAATATTGAGAAATTAATCAGATTTTCAATGAAAAAAGTAGGTAAAAGAGCAGAAAAAGTTATATGAAAAGAAGAAACTAGTAAAAATCACAGGAAAAAGTTGGTTAAAGATCAAAAACTTTCATAGTAGTTTAGGAAATGCGGGTTTCAGCGCAGTATATAAATATAATATAAAAATATTGAGAAAATAATCAGATTTTCCATGAAAAAAGTGGGTTAAAGAGCAGAAAAAGTTATATGAAAAGAAGAAACTAGTAAAAACCACAGGAAAAAGTTGGTTAAAGATCAACAACTTTCATAGTAGTTTAGGAAATGCGGGTTTCAGCGCAGTATACAAATATAATATACAAATATTGAGAAAATTATCAGATTTTCCATGAAAAATGTAGGTAAAAGAGCAGAAAAAGTTATATGAAAAGAAGAAACTAGTAAAAATCACAGGAAAAAGTTGGTTAAAGATCAAACACTTTCATAGTAGCTTAGGAAATGCGGGTTTCAGCGCAGTATATAAATATAATATAAAAATATTGAGAAAATAATCAGATTTTCCATGAAAAAAGTGGGTAAAAGAGCAGAAAAAGTTATATGAAAAGAAGAAACTAGTAAAAACCACAGGAAAAAGTTGGTTAAAGATCAACAACTTTCATAGTAGTTTAGGAAATGCGGGTTTCAGCGGAGTATATAAATATAATATAAAAATATTGAGAAAATTATCAGATTTTCCATGAAAAATGTAGGTAAAAGAGCAGAAAAAGTTATATGAAAAGAAGAAACTAGTAAAAATCACAGGAAAAAGTTGGTTAAAGATCAAAAACTTTCATAGTAGTTTGGGAAATGCGGGTTTCAGCGCAGTATATATACAAAAATAGCAGTATAATATAAAAATATTGAGAAATTAATCAGATTTTCAATGAAAAATGTAGGTGAAAGAGCAGAAATAGTTATATGAAAAGAAGAAACTAGTAAAAATCACAGGAAAAAGTTGGTTAAAGATCAAAAACTTTCATAGTAGTTTAGGAAATGCGGGTTTTCAGCGCAGTATATACATAAAAATAGCAGTATAATATAAAAATATTGAGAAAATAATCAGATTTTCCATGACAAAAGTAGGTAAAAGAGCAGAAAAAGTTATATGAAAAGAAGAAACTAGTAAAAATCACAGGAAAAAGTTGGTTAAAGATCAACAACTTTAATAGTAGTTTAGGAAATGCGAGTTTCAGTGCAGTATATAAATATAATATAAAAATATTGAGAAAATAATCAGATTTTCCATGAAAAAAGTAGGTAAAAGAGCAGAAAAAGTTATATGAAAAGAAGAAACTAGTAAAAATCACAGGAAAAAGTTGGTTAGAGATAAAAAACTT
The DNA here is from genome assembly GCA_916610145.1 of Eristalis arbustorum. Classification (NCBI taxonomy): domain Eukaryota; kingdom Metazoa; phylum Arthropoda; class Insecta; order Diptera; family Syrphidae; genus Eristalis; species Eristalis arbustorum. Next base: position 3,384 of record CAKAIZ010000064.1, on the reverse strand, counting down.
TCATAGTAGTTTAGGAAATGCGGGTTTCAGCGCAGTATATAAATACAATTTAAAAATATTGAGAAAATAATCAGATTTTCCATGAAAAAAGTAGGTAAAAGAGCAGAAAAAGTTATATGAAAAGAAGAAACTAGTAAAAATCACAGGAAAAGGTTGGTTAAAGATCAAAAACTTTCATAGTAGTTTAGGAAATGCGGGTTTCAGCGCAGTATATATATATGTAATATACAAATGTTGAGAAAATAATCAGATTTTCCATGAAAAAAGTAGGTAAAAGAGCAGAAAAAGTTATATGAAAAGAAGAAACTAGTAAAAATCACAGGAAAAAGTTGGCTAAAGATCAAAAACTTTCATAGTAGTTCAGGAAATGCGGGTTTCAGCGCAGTATATATATATATAATATAAAAATATTGAGAAAATAATCAGATTTTCCATGAAAAAAGTAGGTAAAAGAGAAAAACCAGTAAAAATCACAGGAAAAAGTTGGTTAAAGATCAACAACTTTCATAGTAGTTTAGGAAATGCGGGTTTCAGCGCAGTATATAAATATAATATAAAAATATTGAGAAAATAATCAGATTTTCCATGAAAAAAGTAGGTAAAAGAGCAGAAAAAGTTATATGAAAAGAAGAAACTAGTAAAAATCACAGGAAAAAGTTGGTAAAAGATCAAAAACTTTCATAGTAGTTTAGGAAATGCGGGTTTCAGCGCAGTATATACATAAAAATAGCAGTATAATATAAAAATATTGAGAAAATAATCAGATTTTCCATGAAAAAAGTAGGTAAAAGAGCAGAAAAAGTTATATGAAAAGAAGAAACTAGTAAAAATCACAGGAAAAAGTTGGTTAAAGATCAAAAACTTTCATAGTAGTTCAGGAAATGCGGGTTTCAGCGCAGTATATATATATATATTATAAAAATATTGAGAAAATAATCAGATTTTCCATGAAAAAAGTAGGTAAAAGAGCAGAAAAAGTTATATGAAAAGAAGAAACTAGTAAAAATAACATTAAAAAGTTGGTTAAAGATCAAAAACTTTCATAGTAGTTTAGGAAATGCTAGTTTTAGCGCAGTATATACATAAAAATAGCAGTATAACATAAAAATATTGAGAAAATAATCAGATTTTCCATGAAAAAAGGAGGTAAAAAAGCAGAAAAAGTTATATGAAAAGAAGAAACTAGTGAAAATCACAGGAAAAAGTTGGTTACAGATCAAAAACTTTCATAGTTGTTAAGGAAATGCGGGTTTCAGCGCAGTATATATATATGTAATATAAAAATATTGAGAAAATAATCAGATTTTTCATGAAAAAAGTAGGTAAAAGAGCAGAAAAAGTTATATGAAAAGAAGAAACTAGTAAAAATGACAGGAAAAAGTTGGTTAAAGATCAAAAACTTTCATAGTAGTTTAGGAGATGCGGGTTTCAGCGCAGTATATACATAAAAATAGCAGTATAATATAAAATATTGAGAAAATAATCAGATCTTCCATGAAAAAAGTAGGTAAAAGAGCAGAAAAAGTTATATGAAAAGAAGAAACTAGTAAAAATGACAGGAAAAAGTTGGTTAAAGATGTGGGTTTCAGCGCAGTATATAAATATAATATAAAAATATTGAGAAAATTTTCAGATTTGCCATGAAAAATGTAGGTAAAAGAGCAGAAAAAGTTATATGAAAAGAAGAAACTAGTAAAAATCACAGGAAAAAGTTGGTTAAAGATCAAAAACTTTCATAGTAGTTTATATATGTAATATAAAAATATTGAGAAAATAATCAGATTTTCCATGAAAAAAGTAGGTAAAAGAGCAGAAAAAGTTATATGAAAAGAAGAAACTAGTAAAAATCACAGGAAATAGTTGGTTAAAGATCAAAAACTTTCATAGTAGTTAAGGAAATGCGGGTTTCAGCGCAGTATATATATACGTAATATAAAAATATTGAGAAAATAATCAGATTTTCCATGAAAAAAGTAAGTAAAAGAGCAGAAAAAGTTATATGAAAAGAAGAAACTAGTAAAAATCACAGGAAAAAGTTGGCTAAAGATCAAAAACTTTCATAGTAGTTTAGGAAATGCGGGTTTCAGCGCAGTATATATACAAAAATAGCAGTATAATATAAAAATATTGAGAAAATAATCAGATTTTCCATGAAAAAAGTAGGTAAAAGAGCAGAAAAAGTTATATGAAAGGAAGAAACTAGTAAAAATCACAGGAAAAAGTTGGTTAAAGATCAAAAACTTTCATAGTAGTTAAGGAAATGCGGGTTTCAGCGCAGTATATATATGTAATATAAAAATATTGAGAAAATAATCAGATTTTCCATGAAAAAAGTAGGTAAAAGAGCAGAAAAAGTTATATGAGAAGAAGAAACTAGTAAAAATTACAGGAAAAAGTTGGTTCAAGATCAAAAACTTTCATAGTAGTTAAGGAAATGCGGGTTTCAGCGCAGTATATAAATATAATATAAAAATATTGAGAAAAAAATCAGATTTTCCATGAAAAAAGTAGGTAAAAGAGCAGAAAAAGTTATATGAAAAGAAGAAACTAGTAAAAATCACAGGAAAAAGTTGGTTAAAGATCAACAACTTTCATAGTAGTTTAGGAAATGCGGGTTTCAGCGCAGTATATAAATATAGTATAAAAATATTGAGAAAATTATCAGATTTTCCATGAAAAATGTAGGTAAAAGAGCAGAAAAAGTGATATGAAAAGAAGAAACTAGTAAAAATCACAGGAAAAAGTTGGTTAAAGATCAAAAACTTTCATAGTAGTTAAGGAAATGCGGGTTTCAGCGCAGTATATATATATGTAATATAAAAATATTGAGAAAATAATCAGATTTTCCATGAAAAAAGTAGGTAAAAGAGAAAAACTAGTAAAAATCACAGGAAAAAGTTGGTTAAAGATCAACAACTTTCATAGTAGTTTAGGAAATGCGGGTTTCAGCGCAGTATATAAATATAATATAAAAATAATGAGAAAATAATCAGACTTTGAATGAAAAAAGTAGGTAAAAGAGCAGAAAAAGTTATATGAAAAGAAGATACTAGTAAAAATCACAGGAAAAAGTTGGTAAAAGATCAAAAACTTTCATAGTAGTTTGGGAAATGCGGGTTTCAGCGCAGTATATACATAAAAATAGCAGTATAATATAAAAATATTGAGAAAATAATCAGATTTTCCATGAAAAAAGTAGGTAAAAGAGCAGAAAAAGTTATATGAAAAGAAGAAGCTAGTAAAAATCACAGGAAAAAGTTGGTTAAAGATCAAAAACTTTCATAGTAGTTCAGGAAATGCGGGTTTCAGCGCAGTATGTTTATATACATATAAAATATAAAAATATTGAGAAAATAATCAGATTTTCCATGAAAAAAGTAGGTA
>CAKAIZ010000063.1:0-24284 GCA_916610145.1 Eristalis arbustorum | reverse complement strand
GGTATGCGCGAGTCGTTGGTAGGCCAAATAGGGCCGCTGTGGCATTTGAAAGATGAGGGTGAAAAACGAACAAATTCGACGATGCCGGCTATGTCAAATTGATTGAAATTTTCGATGTGGCGAAATGCTTTGAAATGAATCAGTATCGAATAGTACACGTAAGAAAACATGGAAACAGGTATGCGCGAGTCGTTGGTAGGCCAAATAGGGCCGCTGTGGCATTTGAAAGATGAGGGTGAAAAACGAACAAATTCGACGATGCCGGCTATGTCAAATTGATTGACATTTTCGATGTGGCGAAATGCTTTGAAATGAATCAGTATCGAATAGTACACGTAAGAAAACATGGAAACAGGTATGCGCGAGTCGTTGGTAGGCCAAATAGGGCCGCTGTGGCATTTGAAAGATGAGGGTGAAAAACGAACAAATTCGACGATGCCGGCTATGTCAAATTGATTGACATTTTCGATGTGGCGAAATGCTTTGAAATGAATCAGTATCGAATAGTACACGTAAGAAAACATGGAAACAGGTATGCGCGAGTCGTTGGTAGGCCAAATAGGGCCGCTGTGGCATTTGAAAGATGAGGGTGAAAAACGAACAAATTCGACGATGCCGGCTATGTCAAATTGATTGAAATTTTCGATGTGGCGAAATGCTTTGAAATGAATCAGTATCGAATAGTACACGTAAGAAAACATGGAAACAGGTATGCGCGAGTCGTTGGTAGGCCAAATAGGGCCGCTGTGGCATTTGAAAGATGAGGGTGAAAAACGAACAAATTCGACGATGCCGGCTATGTCAAATTGATTGAAATTTTCGATGTGGCGAAATGCTTTGAAATGAATCAGTATCGAATAGTACACGTAAGAAAACATGGAAACAGGTATGCGCGAGTCGTTGGTAGGCCAAATAGGGCCGCTGTGGCATTTGAAAGATGAGGGTGAAAAACGAACAAATTCGACGATGCCGGCTATGTCAAATTGATTGAAATTTTCGATGTGGCGAAATGCTTTGAAATGAATCAGTATCGAATAGTACACGTAAGAAAACATGGAAACAGGTATGCGCGAGTCGTTGGTAGGCCAAATAGGGCCGCTGTGGCATTTGAAAGATGAGGGTGAAAAACGAACAAATTCGACGATGCCGGCTATGTCAAATTGATTGAAATTTTCGATGTGGCGAAATGCTTCGAAATGAATCAGTATCGAATAGTACACGTAAGAAAACATGGAAACAGGTATGCGCGAGTCGTTGGTAGGCCAAATAGGGCCGCTGTGGCATTTGAAAGATGAGGGTGAAAAACGAACAAATTCGACGATGCCGGCTATGTCAAATTGATTGAAATTTTCGATGTGGCGAAATGCTTTGAAATGAATCAGTATCGAATAGTACACGTAAGAAAACATGGAAACAGGTATGCGCGAGTCGTTGGTAGGCCAAATAGGGCCGCTGTGGCATTTGAAAGATGAGGGTGAAAAACGAACAAATTCGACGATGCCGGCTATGTCAAATTGATTGAAATTTTCGATGTGGCGAAATGCTTTGAAATGAATCAGTATCGAATAGTACACGTAAGAAAACATGGAAACAGGTATGCGCGAGTCGTTGGTAGGCCAAATAGGGCCGCTGTGGCATTTGAAAGATGAGGGTGAAAAACGAACAAATTCGACGATGCCGGCTATGTCAAATTGATTGAAGTTTTCGATGTGGCGAAATGCTTTGAAATGAATCAGTATCGAATAGTACACGTAAGAAAACATGGAAACAGGTATGCGCGAGTCGTTGGTAGGCCAAATAGGGCCGCTGTGGCATTTGAAAGATGAGGGTGAAAAACGAACAAATTCGACGATGCCGGCTATGTCAAATTGAATGAAATTTTCGATGTGGCGAAATGCTTTGAAATGAATCAGTATCGAATAGTACACGTAAGAAAATATGGAAACAGGTATGTCCGAGTCGTTGGTAGGCCAAATAGGGCCGCTGTTGCATTTGAAAGATGAGGGTGAAAAACGAACAAATTCGACGATGCCGGCTATGTCAAATTGATTGAAATTTTCGATGTGGCGAAATGCTTTGAAATGAATCAGTATCGAATAGTACACGTAAGAAAACATGGAAACAGGTATGCGCGAGTCGTTGGTAGGCCAAATAGGGCCGCTGTGGCATTTGAAAGATGATGGTGAAAAACGAACAAATTCGACGATGCCGGCTATGTCAAATTGATTGAAATTTTCGATGTGGCGAAATGCTTTGAAATGAATCAGTATCGAATAGTACACGTAAGAAAATATGGAAACAGGTATGCGCGAGTCGTTGGTAGGCCAAATAGGGCCGCTGTGGCATTTGAAAGATGAGGGTGAAAAACGAACAAATTCGACGATGCCGGCTATGTCAAATTGATTGAAATTTTCGATGTGGCGAAATGCTTTGAAATGAATCAGTATCGAATAGTACACGTAAGAAAACATGGAAACAGGTTTGCGCGAGTCGTTGGTAGGCCAAATAGGGCCGCTGTGGCATTTGAAAGATGAGGGTGAAAAACGAACAAATTAGACGATGCCGGCTATGTCAAATTGATTGAAATTTTCGATGTGGCGAAATGCTTTGAAATTAATCAGTATCGAATAGTACACGTAAGAAAACATGGAAACAGGTATGCGCGAGTCGTTGGTAGGCCAAATAGGGCCGCTGTGGCATTTGAAAGATGAGGGTGAAAAACGAACAAATTCGACGATGCCGGCTATGTCAAATTGATTGAAATTTTCGATGTGGCGAAATGCTTTGAAATGAATCAGTATCGAATAGTACACGTAAGAAAACATGGAAACAGGTATGCGCGAGTCGTTGGTAGGCCAAATAGGGCCGCTGTGGCATTTGAAAGATGAGGGTGAAAAACGAACAAATTCGACGATGCCGGCTATGTCAAATTGATTGAAATTTTCGATGTGGCGGAATGCTTTGAAATGAATCAGTATCGAATAGTACACGTAAGAAAACATGGAAACAGGTATGCGCGAGTCGTTGGTAGGCCAAATAGGGCCGCTGTGGCATTTGAAAGATGAGGGTGAAAAACGAACAAATTCGACGATGCCGGCTATGTCAAATTGATTGAAATTTTCGATGTGGCGAAATGCTTTGAAATGAATCAGTATCGAATAGTACACGTAAGAAAACATGGAAACAGGTATGCGCGAGTCGTTGGTAGGCCAAATAGGGCCGCTGTGGCATTTGAAAGATGAGGGTGAAAAACGAACAAATTCGACGATGCCGGCTATGTCAAATTGATTGAAATTTTCGATGTGGCGAAATGCTTTGAAATGAATCAGTATCGAATAGTACACGTAAGAAAACATGGAAACAGGTATGCGCGAGTCGTTGGTAGGCCAAATAGGGCCGCTGTGGCATTTGAAAGATGAGGGTGAAAAACGAACAAATTCGACGATGCCGGCTATTTCAAATTGATTGAAATTTTCTATGCGGCGAAATGCTTTGAAATGAATCAGTATCGAATAGTACACGTAAGAAAACATGGAAACAGGTATGCGCGAGTCGTTGGTAGGCCAAATAGGGCCGCTGTGGCATTTGAAAGATGAGGGTGAAAAACGAACAAATTCGACGATGCCGGCTATGTCAAATTGATTGAAATTTTCGATGTGGCGAAATGCTTCGAAATGAATCAGTATCGAATAGTACACGTAAGAAAACATGGAAACAGGTATGCGCGAGTCGTTGGTAGGCCAAATAGGGCCGCTGTGGCATTTGAAAGATGAGGGTGAAAAACGAACAGATTCGACGATGCCGGCTATGTCAAATTGATTGAAATTTTCGATGTGGCGAAATGCTTTAAAATGAATCAGTATCGAATAGTACACGTAAGAAAACATGGAAACAGGTATGCGCGAGTCGTTGGTAGGCCAAATAGGGCCGCTGTGGCATTTGAAAGATGAGGGTGAAAAACGAACAAATTCGACGATGCCGGCTATGTCAAATTGATTGAAATTTTCGATGTGGCGAAATGCTTTGAAATGAATCAGTATCGAATAGTACACGTAAGAAAACATGGAAACAGGTGTGCGCGAGTCGTTGGTAGGCCAAATAGGGCCGCTGTGGCATTTGAAAGATGAGGGTGAAAAACGAACAAATTCGACGATGCCGGCTATGTCAAATTGATTGAAATTTTCAATGTGGCGAAATGCTTTGAAATGAATCAGTATCGAATAGTACACGTAAGAAAACATGGAAACAGGTATGCGCGAGTCGTTGGTAGGCTAAATAGGGCCGCTGTGGCATTTGAAAGATGAGGGTGAAAAACGAACAAATTCGACGATGCCGGCTATGTCAAATTGATTGAAATTTTCGATGTGGCGAAATGCTTTGAAATGAATCAGTATCGAATAGTACACGTAAGAAAACATGGAAACAGGTATGCGCGAGTCGTTGGTAGGCCAAATAGGGCCGCTGTGGCATTTGAAAGATGAGGGTGAAAAACGAACAAATTCGACGATGCCGGCTATGTCAAATTGATTGAAATTTTCGATGTGGCGAAATGCTTTGAAATGAATCAGTATCGAATAGTACACGTAAGAAAACATGGAAACAGGTATGCGCGAGTCGTTGGTAGGCCAAATAGGGCCGCTGTGGCATTTGAAAGATGAGGGTAAAAACGAACAAATTCGACGATGCCGGCTATGTCAAATTGATTGAAATTTTCGATGTGGCGAAATGCTTCGAAATGAATCAGTATCGAATAGTACACGTAAGAAAACATGGAAACAGGTATGCGCGAGTCGTTGGTAGGCCAAATAGGGCCGCTGTGGCATTTGAAATATGAGGGTGAAAAACGAACAAATTCGACGATGCCGGCTATGTCAAATTGATTGAAATTTTCGATGTGGCGAAATGCTTTGAAATGAATCAGTATCGAATAGTACACGTAAGAAAACATGGAAACAGGTATGCGCGAGTCGTTGGTAGGCCAAATAGGGCCGCTGTGGCATTTGAAAGATGAGGGTGAAAAACGAACAAATTCGACGATGCCGGCTATGTCAAATTTATTGAAATTTTCGATGTGGCGAAATGCTTTGAAATGAATCAGTATCGAATAGTACACGTAAGAAAACATGGAAACAGGTATGCGCGAGTCGTTGGTAGGCCAAATAGGGCCGCTGTGGCATTTGAAAGATGAGGGTGAAAAACGAACAAATTCGACGATGCCGGCTATGTCAAATTGATTGAAATTTTCGATGTGGCGAAATGCTTTGAAATGAATCAGTATCGAATAGTACACGTAAGAAAACATGGAAACAGGTATGCGCGAGTCGTTGGTAGGCCAAATAGGGCCGCTGTGGCATTTGAAAGATGAGGGTGAAAAACGAACAAATTCGACGATGCCGGCTATGTCAAATTGATTGAAATTTTCGATGTGGCGAAATGCTTTGAAATGAATCAGTATCGATTAGTACACGTAAGAAAACATGGAAACAGGTATGCGCGAGTCGTTGGTAGGCCAAATAGGGCCGCTGTGGCATTTGAAAGATGAGGGTGAAAAACGAACAAATTCGACGATGCCGGCTATGTCAAATTGATTGAAATTTTCGATGTGGCGAAATGCTTTTAAATGAATCAGTATCGAATAGTACACGTAAGAAAACATGGAAACAGGTATGCGCGAGTCGTTGGTAGGCCAAATAGGGCCGCTGTGGCATTTGAAAGATGAGGGTGAAAAACGAACAAATTCGACGATGCCGGCTATGTCAAATTGATTGAAATTTTCGATGTGGCGAAATGCTTCGAAATGAATCAGTATCGAATAGTACACGTAAGAAAACATGGAAACAGGTATGCGCGAGTCGTTGGTAGGCCAAATAGGGCCGCTGTGGCATTTGAAATATGAGGGTGAAAAACGAACAAATTCGACGATGCCGGCTATGTCAAATTGATTGAAATTTTCGATGTGGCGAAATGCTTTGAAATGAATCAGTATCGAATAGTACACGTAAGAAAACATGGAAACAGGTATGCGCGAGTCGTTGGTAGGCCAAATAGGGCCGCTGTGGCATTTGAAAGATGAGGGTGAAAAACGAACAGATTCGACGATGCCTGCTATGTCAAATTGATTGAAATTTTCGATGTGGCGAAATGCTTTGAAATGAATCAGTATCGAATAGTACACGTAAGAAAACATGGAAACAGGTATGCGCGAGTCGTTGGTAGGCCAAATAGGGCCGCTGTGGCATTTGAAAGATGAGGGTGAAAAACGAACAAATTCGACGATGCCGGCTATGTCAAATTGATTGAAATTTTCGATGTGGCGAAATGCTTCGAAATGAATCAGTATCGAATAGTACACGTAAGAAAACATGGAAACAGGTATGCGCGAGTCGTTGGTAGGCCAAATAGGGCCGCTGTGGCATTTGAAAGATGAGGGTGAAAAACGAACAAATTCGACGATGCCGGCTATGTCAAATTGATTGAAATTTTCGATGTGGCGAAATGCTTTGAAATGAATCAGTATCGAATAGTACACGTAAGAAAACATGGAAACAGGTATGCGCGAGTCGTTGGTAGGCCAAATAGGGCCGCTGTGGCATTTGAAAGATGAGGGTGAAAAACGAACAAATTCGACGATGCCGGCTATATCAAATTGATTGAAATTTTCGATGTGGCGAAATGCTTCGAAATGAATCAGTATCGAATAGTACACGTAAGAAAACATGGAAACAGGTATGCGCGAGTCGTTGGTAGGCCAAATAGGGCCGCTGTGGCATTTGAAAGATGAGGGTGAAAAACGAACAAATTCGACGATGCCGGCTATTTCAAATTGATTGAAATTTTCGATGTGGCGAAATGCTTTGAAATGAATCAGTATCGAATAGTACACGTAAGAAAACATGGAAACAGGTATGCGCGAGTCGTTGGTAGGCCAAATAGGGCCGCTGTGGCATTTGAAAGATGAGGGTGAAAAACGAACAAATTCGACGATGCCGGCTATGTCAAATTGATTGAAATTTTCGATGTGGCGAAATGCTTCGAAATGAATCAGTATCGAATAGTACACGTAAGAAAATATGGAAACAGGTATGCGCGAGTCGTTGGTAGGCCAAATAGGGCCGCTGTGGCATTTGAAAGATGAGGGTGAAAAACGAACAAATTCGACGATGCCGGCTATGTCAAATTGATTGAAATTTTCGATGTGGCGAAATGCTTTGAAATGAATCAGTATCGAATAGTACACGTAAGAAAACATGGAAACAGGTATGCGCGAGTCGTTGGTAGGCCAAATAGGGCCGCTGTGGCATTTGAAAGATGAGGGTGAAAAACGAACAAATTCGACGATGCCGGCTATGTCAAATTGATTGAAATTTTCGATGTGGCGAAATGCTTTGAAATGAATCAGTATCGAATAGTACACGTAAGAAAACATGGAAACAGGTATGCGCGAGTCGTTGGTAGGCCAGATAGGGCCGCTGTGGCATTTGAAAGATGAGGGTGAAAAACGAACAAATTCGACGATGCCGGCTATGTCAAATTGATTGAAATTTTCGATGTGGCGAAATGCTTTGAAATGAATCAGTATCGAATAGTACACGTAAGAAAACATGGAAACAGGTATGCGCGAGTCGTTGGTAGGCCAAATAGGGCCGCTGTGGCATTTGAAAGATGAGGGTGAAAAACGAACAAATTCGACGATGCCGGCTATGTCAAATTGATTGAAATTTTCGATGTGGCGAAATGCTTTGAAATGAATCAGTATCGAATAGTACACGTAAGAAAACATGGAAACAGGTATGCGCGAGTCGTTGGTAGGCCAAATAGGGCCGCTGTGGCATTTGAAAGATGAGGGTGAAAAACGAACAAATTCGACGATGCCGGCTATGTCAAATTGATTGAAATTTTCGATGTGGCGAAATGCTTTGAAATGAATCAGTATCGAATAGTACACGTAAGAAAACATGGAAACAGGTATGCGCGAGTCGTTGGTAGGCCAAATAGGGCCGCTGTGGCATTTGAAAGATGAGGGTGAAAAACGAACAAATTCGACGATGCCGGCTATGTCAAATTGATTGAAATTTTCGATGTGGCGAAATGCTTTGAAATGAATCAGTATCGAATAGTACACGTAAGAAAACATGGAAACAGGTATGCGCGAGTCGTTGGTAGGCCAAATAGGGCCGCTGTGGCATTTGAAAGATGAGGGTGAAAAACGAACAAATTCGACGATGCCGGCTATGTCAAATTGATTGAAATTTTCGATGTGGCGAAATGCTTTGAAATGAATCAGTATCGAATAGTACACGTAAGAAAACATGGAAACAGGTATGCGCGAGTCGTTGGTAGGCCAAATAGGGCCGCTGTGGCATTTGAAAGATGAGGGTGACAAACGAACAAATTCGACGATGCCGGCTATGTCAAATTGATTGAAATTTTCGATGTGGCGAAATGCTTTGAAATGAATCAGTATCGAATAGTACACGTAAGAAAACATGGAAACAGGTATGCGCGAGTCGTTGGTAGGCCAAATAGGGCCGCTGTGGCATTTGAAAGATGAGGGTGAAAAACGAACAAATTCGACGATGCCGGCTATGTCAAATTGATTGAAATTTTCGATGTGGCGAAATGCTTTGAAATGAATCAGTATCGAATAGTACACGTAAGAAAACATGGAAACAGGTATGCGCGAGTCGTTGGTAGGCCAAATAGGGCCGCTGTGGCATTTGAAAGATGAGGGTGAAAAACGAACAAATTCGACGATGCCGGCTATGTCAAATTGATTGAAATTTTCGATGTGGCGAAATGCTTTGAAATGAATCAGTATCGAATAGTACACGTAAGAAAACATGGAAACAGGTATGCGCGAGTCGTTGGTAGGCCAAATAGGGCCGCTGTGGCATTTGAAAGATGAGGGTGAAAAACGAACAAATTCGACGATGCCGGCTATGTCAAATTGATTGAAATTTTCGATGTGGCGAAATGCTTTGAAATGAATCAGTATCGAATAGTACACGTAAGAAAACATGGAAACAGGTATGCGCGAGTCGTTGGTAGGCCAAATAGGGCCGCTGTGGCATTTGAAAGATGAGGGTGAAAAACGAACAAATTCGACGATGCCGGCTATGTCAAATTGATTGAAATTTTCGATGTGGCGAAATGCTTTGAAATGAATCAGTATCGAATAGTACACGTAAGAAAACATGGAAACAGGTATGCGCGAGTCGTTGGTAGGCCAAATAGGGCCGCTGTGGCATTTGAAAGATGAGGGTGAAAAACGAACAAATTCGACGATGCCGGCTATGTCAAATTGATTGAAATTTTCGATGTGGCGAAATGCTTTGAAATGAATCAGTATCGAATAGTACACGTAAGAAAACATGGAAACAGGTATGCGCGAGTCGTTGGTAGGCCAAATAGGGCCGCTGTGGCATTTGAAAGATGAGGGTGAAAAACGAACAAATTCGACGATGCCGGCTATGTCAAATTGATTGAAATTTTCGATGTGGCGAAATGCTTTGAAATGAATCAGTATCGAATAGTACACGTAAGAAAACATGGAAACAGGTATGCGCGAGTCGTTGGTAGGCCAAATAGGGCCGCTGTGGCATTTGAAAGATGAGGGTGAAAACGAACAAATTCGACGATGCCGGCTATGTCACATTGATTGAAATTTTCGATGTGGCGAAATGCTTTGAAATGAATCAGTATCGAATAGTACACGTAAGAAAACATGGAAACAGGTATGCGCGAGTCGTTGGTAGGCCAAATAGGGCCGCTGTGGCATTTGAAAGATGAGGGTGAAAAACGAACAAATTCGACGATGCCGGCTATGTCAAATTGATTGAAATTTTCGATGTGGCGAAATGCTTTGAAATGAATCAGTATCGAATAGTACACGTAAGAAAACATGGAAACAGGTATGCGCGAGTCGTTGGTAGGCCAAATAGGGGCCCTGCTGTGGCATTTGACAAGATGAGGGTGAAAAACGAACAAATTCGACGATGCCGGCTATGTCAAATTGATTGAAATTTTCGATGTGGCGAAATGCTTTGAAATGAATCAGTATCGAATAGTACACGTAAGAAAACATGGAAATAGGTATGCGCGAGTCGTTGGTAGGCCAAATAGGGCCGCTGTGGCATTTCGAAAGATGAGGGTGAAAAACGAACAAATTCGACGATGCCGGCTATGTCAAATTGATTGAAATTTTCGATGTGGCGAAATGCTTTGAAATGAATCAGTATCGAATAGTACACGTAAGAAAACATGGAAAACAGGTATGCGCGAGTCGTTGGTAGGCCAAATAGGGCCGCTGTGGCATTTGAAAGATGAGGGTGAAAAACGAACAAATTCGACGATGCCGGCTATGTCAAATTGATTGAAAATTTTCGATGTGGCGAAATGCTTTGAAATGAATCAGTATCGAATAGTACACGTAAGAAAACATGGAAACAGAACATGCGCGAGTCGTTGGTAGGCCAAATAGGGCCGCTGAGGCATTTGAAAGATGAGGGTGAAAAACGACAAATTCGACGATGCCGGCTATGTCAAATTGATTGAAATTTTCGATGTGGCGAAATGCTTTGAAAATGAATCAATATCGAATAGTACACGTAGAAAACATGGAAACAGGTATGCGCGAGTCGTTGGTAGGCCAAATAGGGCCGCTGTGGCATTTGAAAGATGAGGGTGAAAAACGAACAAATTCGACGATGCCGGCTATGTCAAATTGATTGAAATTTTCGATGTGGCGAAATGCTTTGAAATGAATCAGTATCGCATAGTACACGTAAGAAAACATGGAAACAGGTATGCGCGAGTCGTTGGTAGGCCAAATAGGGCCGCTGTGGCATTTGAAAGATGAGGGTGAAAAAACGAACAAATTCGACGATGCCGGCTATGTCAAATTGATTGAAATTTCTCCGATGTTGGCGAAATGCTTTGAAATGAATCAGTATCGAATAGTACACGTAAGAAAACATGGAAATAGGTATGCGCGAGTCGTTGGTAGGCCAAATAGGGCCGCTGTGGCATTTGAAAGATGAGGGTGAAAAACGAAACAAATTCGACGATGCCGGCTATGTCAAATTGATTGAAATTTTCGATGTGGCGAAATGCTTTGAAATGAATCAGTATCGAATAGTACACGTAAGAAAACATGGAAACAGGTATGCGCGAGTCGTTTGGTAGGCCAAATAGGGCCGCTGTGGCATTTGAAAGATGAGGGTGAAAAACGAACAAATTCGACGATGGCCGGCTATGTCAAATTGATTGAAATTTTCGATGTGGCGAAATGCTTTGAAATGAATCAGTATCGAATAGTACACGTAAGAAAACATGGAAACAGGTATGCGCGAGTCGTTGGTAGGCTAAATAGGGCCGCTGTGGCATTTGAAAGATGAGGTGAAAAACGAACAAATTCGACGATGCCGGCTATGTCAAATTGATTGAAATTTTCGATGTGGCGAAATGCTTTGAAATGAATCAGTATCGAATAGTACACGTAAGAAAACATGAAAACAGGTATGCGCGAGTCGTTGGTAGGCCAATAGGGCCGCTGTGGCATTTGAAAGATGAGGGTGAGAAAACGAACAAATTCGACGATGCCGGCTATGTCAAATTGATTGAAATTTTCGATGTGGCGAAATGCTTTGAAATGAAATCAGTATCGAATAGTACACGTAAGAAAACATGGAAACAAGTATGCGAGAGGTCGTTGGTAGGCCAAATAGGGCCGCTGTGGCATTTGAAAGATGAGGGTGAAAAACGAACAAATTCGACGATGCCGGCTATGTCAAATTGATTGAAATTTTCGATGTGGCGAAATGCTTCGAAATGAATCAGTATCGAATAGTACACGTAAGAAAACATGGAAACAGGTATGCGCGAGTCGTTGGTAGGCCAAATAGGGCCGCTGTGGCATTTGAAAGATGAGGGTGAAAAACGAACAAATTCGACGATTGCCGGCTATGTCAAATTGATTGAAATTTTCGATGTGGCGAAATGCTTTGAAATGAATCAGTATCGAATAGTACACGTAAGAAAACATGGAAACAGGTATGCGCGAGTCGTTGGTAGGCCAAATAGGGCCGCTGTGGCATTTGAAAGATGAGGGTGAAAAACGAACAAATTCGACGATGCCGGCCTATGTCAAATTGATTGAAATTTTCGATGTGGCGAAATGCTTTGAAATGAATCAGTATCGAATAGTACACGTAAGAAAACATGGAAACAGGTATGCGCGAGTCGTTGGTAGGGCCAAATAGGGCCGCTGTGGCATTTTGAAAGATGAGCGTGAAAAACGAACAAATTCGGACGATGCCGGCTATGTCAAATTGATTGAAATTTTCGATGTGGCGAAATGCTTTAAAATGAATCAGTATCGAATAGTACACGTAAGAAAACATGGAAACAGGTATGCGCGAGTCGTTGGTAGGCCAAATCGGGCCGCTGTAGGCATTTGAAAGATGAGGGTGAAAAACGAACAAATTCGACGATGCCGGCTATGTCAAATTGATTGAAATTTTCGATGTGGCGAAATGCTTTGAAAATGAATCAGTATCGAATAGTACACGTAAGAAAACATGGAAACAGGTATGCGCGAGTCGTTGGTAGGCCAAATAGGGCCGCTGTGGCATTTGAAAGATGAGGGTGAAAACGAACAAATTCGACGATGCCGGCTATGTCAAATTGATTGAAATTTTCGATGTGGCGAAATGCTTTGAAATGAATCAGTATCGAATAGTACACGTAAAGAAAACATGGAAACAGGTATGCGCGAGTCGATTGGTAGGCCCAAATAGGGCCGCTGTGGCATTTGAAAAGATGAGGGTGAAAAACGAACAAATTCGACGATGCCGGCTATGTCAAATTGATTGAAATTTTCGATGTGGCGAAATGCTTTGAAAATGAATCAGTATCGAATAGTACACGTAAAGAAAACATGGAAACAGGTATGCGCGAGTCGTTGGTAGGCCAAATAGGGCCGCTGTGGCATTTGAAAGATGAGGGTGAAAAACGAACAAATTCGACGATGCCGGCTATGTCAAATTGATTGAAATTTCGATGTGGCGAAATGCTTTGAAATGAATCAGTATCGAATAGTACACGTAAGAAAACATGGAAACAGGTATGCGCGAGTCGTTGGTAGGCCAAATAGGGCCGCTGTGGCATTTGAAAGATGAGGGTGAAAAACGAACAAATTCGACGATGCCGGCTATGTCAAATTGATTGAAATTTTCGATGTGGCGAAATGCTTTGAAATGAATCAGTATCGAATAGTACACGTAAGAAAACATGGAAACAGGTATGCGCGAGTCGTTGGTAGGCCAAATAGGGCCGCTGTGGCATTTGAAAGATGAGGGTGAAAAACGAACAAATTCGACGATGCCGGCTATGTCAAATTGATTGAAATTTTCGATGTGGCGAAATGCTTTGAAATGAATCAGTATCGAATAGTACACGTAAGAAAACAGTGGAAAATAGGTATGCGCGAGTCGTTGGTAGGCCAATAGGGCCTGCTGTGGCATGTTGAAAAGATGAGGGTGAGAAAACGAACAAATTCGACGATGCCGGCTATGTCAAATTGATTGAAATTTTCGATGTGGCGAAATGCTTTGAAATGAATCAGTATCGAATAGTACACGTAAGAAACATGGAAACAGGTATGCGCGAGTCGTTGGTAGGCCAAATAGGGCCGCTGTGGCATTTGAAAGATGAGGGTGAAAAACGAACAAATTCGACGATGCCGGCTATGTCAAATTGATTGAAATTTTCGATGTGGCGAAATGCTTTGAAATGAATCAGTATCGAATAGTACACGTAAGAAAACATGGAAACAGATATGCGCGAGTCGTTGGTAGGCCAAATAGGGCCGCTGAGGCATTTGAAAGATGAGGGTGAAAAAACGAAACAAATTCGACGATGCCGGCTATGTCAAATTGATTGAAATTTCGATGTGGCGAAATGCTTTGAAATGAATCAGTATCGAATAGTACACACGTAAGAAAACATGGAAACAGGTATGCGCGAGTCGTTGGTAGGCCAAATAGGGCCGCTGTGGCATTTGAAAGATGAGGGTGAAAAACGAACAAATTCGACGATGCCGGCTATGTCAAATTGATTGAAATTTTCGATGTGGCGAAATGCTTTGAAATGAATCAGTATCGAATAGTACACGTAAGAAAACATGGAAACAGGTATGCGCGAGTCGTTGGTAGGCCAAATAGGGCCGCTGTGGCATTTGAAAGATGAGGGTGAAAACGAACAAATTCGACGATGCCGGCTATGTCAAATTGATTGAAATTTTCGATGTGGCGAAATGCTTTTGAAATGAATCAGTATCGAATAGTACACGTAAGAAAACATGGAAATAGGTATGCGCGAGTCGTTGGTAGGCCAAATAGGGCCGCTGTGGCATTTGAAAGATGAGGGTGAAAAACGAACAAATTCGACGATGCCGGCTATGTCAAATTGATTGAAATTTTCGATGTGGCGAAATGCTTTGAAATGAATCAGTATCGAATAGTACACGTAAGAAAACATGGAAACAGGTATGCGCGAGTCGTCTGGTAGGCCAAATAGGGCCGCTGTGGCATTTGAAAGATGAGGGTGAAAAAACGAACAAATTCGACGATGCCGGCTATGTCAAATTGATTGAAATTTTCGATGTGGCGAAATGCTTTGAAATGAATCAGTATCGAATAGTACACGTAAGAAAACATGGAAACAGGTATGCGCGAGTCGTTGGTAGGCTAAATAGGGCCGCTGTGGCATTTGAAAGATGAGGGTGAAAAACGAACAAATTCGACGATGCCGGCTATGTCAAATTGATTGAAATTTTCGATGTGGCGAAATGCTTTGAAATGAATCAGTATCGAATAGTACACGCAAGCATGAAAACAGGTATGCGCGAGTCGTTGGTAGGCCAAATAGGGCCGCTGTGGCATTTGAAAGATGAGGGTGAAAAACGAACAAATTCGACGATGCCGGCTATGTCAAATTGATTGAAATTTTCGATGTGGCGAAATGCTTTGAAATGATCAGTATCGAATAGTACACGTAAGAAAACATGGAAACAAGTATGCGAGAGTCGTTGGTAGGCCAAATAGGGCCGCTGTGGCATTTGAAAGATGAGGGTGAAAAACGAACAAATTCGACGATGCCGGCTATGTCAAATTGATTGAAATTTTCGATGTGGCGAAATGCTTCGAAATGAATCAGTATCGAATACTACCGTAAGAAAACATGGAAACAGGTATGCGCGAGTCGTTGGTAGGCCAAATAGGGCCGCTGTGGCATTTGAAAGATGAGGGTGAAAAACGAACAAATTCGACGATGCCGGCTATGTCAAATTGATTGAAATTTTCGATGTGGCGCAAATGCTTTGAAATGAATCAGTATCGAATAGTACACGTAAGAAAACATGGAAACAGGGTATGGCCGCGAGTCGTTGGTAGGCCAAATAGGGCCGCTGTGGCATTTGAAAGATGAGGGTGAAAAACGAACAAATTCGACGATGCCGGCTATGTCAAATTGATTGAAATTTTCGATGTGGCGAAATGCTTTGAAATGAATCAGTATCGAATAGTACACGTAAGAAAACATGGAAACAGGTATGCGCGAGTCGTTTGGTAGGCCAAATAGGGCCGCTGTGGCATTTGAAAGATGAGCGTGAAAAACGAACAAATTCGACGATGCCGGCTATGTCAAATTGATTGAATTTTCGATGTGGCGAAATGCTTTAAAATGAATCAGTATCGAATAGTACACGTAAGATAACATGGAAACAGGTATGCGCGAGTCGTTGGTAGGCCAAATAGGGCCGCTGTGGCATTTGAAAGATGAGGGTGAAAAACGAAACAAATTCGACGATGCCGGCTATGTCAAATTGATTGAAATTTTCGATGTGGCGAAATGCTTCGAAATGAATCAGTATCGAATAGTACACGTGAGAAAACATGGAAACAGGTATGCGCGAGTCGTTGGTAGGCCAAATAGGGCCGCTGTGGCATTTGAAAGATGAGGGTGAAAAAACGAACAAATTCGACGATGCCGGCTATGTCAAATTGATTGAAATTTTCGATGTGGCGAAATGCTTTGAAATGAATCAGTATCGAATAGTACACGTAAGAAAACATGGAAACAGGTATGCGCGAGTCGTTGGTAGGCCAAATAGGGCCGCTGTGGCATTTGAAAGATGAGGGTGAAAACGAACAAATTCGACGATGCCGGCTATGTCAAATTGATTGAAATTTTCGATGTGGCGAAATGCTTTGAAATGAATCAGTATCGAATAGTACACGTAAGAAAACATGGAAACAGGTATGCGCGAGTCGTTGGTAGGCCAAATAGGGCCGCTGTGGCATTTGAAAGATGAGGGTGAAAAACGAACAAATTCGACGATGCCGGCTATGTCAAATTGATTGAAATTTTCGATGTGGCGAAATGCTTTGAAATGAATCAGTATCGAATAGTACACGTAAGAAAACATGGAAACAGGTATGCGCGAGTCGTTGGTAGGCCAAATAGGGCCGCTGTGGCATTTGAAAGATGAGGGTGAAAAACGAACAAATTCGACGATGCCGGCTATGTCAAATTGATTGAAATTTTCGATGTGGCGAAATGCTTTGAAATGAATCAGTATCGAATAGTACACGTAAGAAAACATGGAAACAGGTATGCGCGAGTCGTTGGTAGGCCAAATAGGGCCGCTGTGGCATTTGAAAGATGAGGGTGAAAAACGAACAAATTCGACGATGCCGGCTATGTCAAATTGATTGAAATTTTCGATGTGGCGAAATGCTTTGAAATGAATCAGTATCGAATAGTACACGTAAGAAAATATGGAAACAGGTATGCGCGAGTCGTTGGTAGGCCAAATAGGGCCGCTGTGGCATTTGAAAGATGAGGGTGAAAAACGAACAAATTCGACGATGCCGGCTATGTCAAATTGATTGAAATTTTCGATGTGGCGAAATGCTTTGAAATGAATCAGTATCGAATAGTACACGTAAGAAAACATGGAAACAGGTATGCGCGAGTCGTTGGTAGGCCAAATAGGGCCGCTGTGGCATTTGAAAGATGAGGGTGAAAAACGAACAAATTCGACGATGCCGGCTATGTCAAATTGATTGAAATTTTCGATGTGGCGAAATGCTTTGAAATGAATCAGTATCGAATAGTACACGTAAGAAAACATGGAAACAGGTATGCGCGAGTCGTTGGTAGGCCAAATAGGGCCGCTGTGGCATTTGAAAGATGAGGGTGAAAAACGAACAAATTCGACGATGCCGGCTATGTCAAATTGATTGAAATTTTCGATGTGGCGAAATGCTTCGAAATGAATCAGTATCGAATAGTACACGTAAGAAAACATGGAAACAGGTATGCGCGAGTCGTTGGTAGGCCAAATAGGGCCGCTGTGGCATTTGAAAGATGAGGGTGAAATACGAACAAATTCGACGATGCCGGCTATTTCAAATTGATTGAAATTTTCGATGTGGCGAAATGCTTTGAAATGAATCAGTATCGAATAGTACACGTAAGAAAACATGGAAACAGGTATGCGCGAGTCGTTGGTAGGCCAAATAGGGCCGCTGTGGCATTTGAAAGATGAGGGTGAAAAACGAACAAATTCGACGATGCCGGCTATGTCAAATTGATTGAAATTTTCGATGTGGCGAAATGCTTCGAAATGAATCAGTATCGAATAGTACACGTAAGAAAATATGGAAACAGGTATGCGCGAGTCGTTGGTAGGCCAAATAGGGCCGCTGTGGCATTTGAAAGATGAGGGTGAAAAACGAACAAATTCGACGATGCCGGCTATGTCAAATTGATTGAAATTTTCGATGTGGCGAAATGCTTTGAAATGAATCAGTATCGAATAGTACACGTAAGAAAACATGGAAACAGGTATGCGCGAGTCGTTGGTAGGCCAAATAGGGCCGCTGTGGCATTTGAAAGATGAGGGTGAAAAACGAACAAATTCGACGATGCCGGCTATGTCAAATTGATTGAAATTTTCGATGTGGCGAAATGCTTTGAAATGAATCAGTATCGAATAGTACACGTAAGAAAACATGGAAACAGGTATGCGCGAGTCGTTGGTAGGCCAGATAGGGCCGCTGTGGCATTTGAAAGATGAGGGTGAAAAACGAACAAATTCGACGATGCCGGCTATGTCAAATTGATTGAAATTTTCGATGTGGCGAAATGCTTTGAAATGAATCAGTATCGAATAGTACACGTAAGAAAACATGGAAACAGGTATGCGCGAGTCGTTGGTAGGCCAAATAGGGCCGCTGTGGCATTTGAAAGATGAGGGTGAAAAACGAACAAATTCGACGATGCCGGCTATGTCAAATTGATTGAAATTTTCGATGTGGCGAAATGCTTTGAAATGAATCAGTATCGAATAGTACACGTAAGAAAACATGGAAACAGGTATGCGCGAGTCGTTGGTAGGCCAAATAGGGCCGCTGTGGCATTTGAAAGATGAGGGTGAAAAACGAACAAATTCGACGATGCCGGCTATGTCAAATTGATTGAAATTTTCGATGTGGCGAAATGCTTTGAAATGAATCAGTATCGAATAGTACACGTAAGAAAACATGGAAACAGGTATGCGCGAGTCGTTGGTAGGCCAAATAGGGCCGCTGTGGCATTTGAAAGATGAGGGTGAAAAACGAACAAATTCGACGATGCCGGCTATGTCAAATTGATTGAAATTTTCGATGTGGCGAAATGCTTTGAAATGAATCAGTATCGAATAGTACACGTAAGAAAACATGGAAACAGGTATGCGCGAGTCGTTGGTAGGCCAAATAGGGCCGCTGTGGCATTTGAAAGATGAGGGTGAAAAACGAACAAATTCGACGATGCCGGCTATGTCAAATTGATTGAAATTTTCGATGTGGCGAAATGCTTTGAAATGAATCAGTATCGAATAGTACACGTAAGAAAACATGGAAACAGGTATGCGCGAGTCGTTGGTAGGCCAAATAGGGCCGCTGTGGCATTTGAAAGATGAGGGTGACAAACGAACAAATTCGACGATGCCGGCTATGTCAAATTGATTGAAATTTTCGATGTGGCGAAATGCTTTGAAATGAATCAGTATCGAATAGTACACGTAAGAAAACATGGAAACAGGTATGCGCGAGTCGTTGGTAGGCCAAATAGGGCCGCTGTGGCATTTGAAAGATGAGGGTGAAAAACGAACAAATTCGACGATGCCGGCTATTTCAAATTGATTGAAATTTTCGATGTGGCGAAATGCTTTGAAATGAATCAGTATCGAATAGTACACGTAAGAAAACATGGAAACAGGTATGCGCGAGTCGTTGGTAGGCCAAATAGGGCCGCTGTGGCATTTGAAAGATGAGGGTGAAAAACGAACAAATTCGACGATGCCGGCTATGTCAAATTGATTGAAATTTTCGATGTGGCGAAATGCTTCGAAATGAATCAGTATCGAATAGTACACGTAAGAAAATATGGAAACAGGTATGCGCGAGTCGTTGGTAGGCCAAATAGGGCCGCTGTGGCATTTGAAAGATGAGGGTGAAAAACGAACAAATTCGACGATGCCGGCTATGTCAAATTGATTGAAATTTTCGATGTGGCGAAATGCTTTGAAATGAATCAGTATCGAATAGTACACGTAAGAAAACATGGAAACAGGTATGCGCGAGTCGTTGGTAGGCCAAATAGGGCCGCTGTGGCATTTGAAAGATGAGGGTGAAAAACGAACAAATTCGACGATGCCGGCTATGTCAAATTGATTGAAATTTTCGATGTGGCGAAATGCTTTGAAATGAATCAGTATCGAATAGTACACGTAAGAAAACATGGAAACAGGTATGCGCGAGTCGTTGGTAGGCCAGATAGGGCCGCTGTGGCATTTGAAAGATGAGGGTGAAAAACGAACAAATTCGACGATGCCGGCTATGTCAAATTGATTGAAATTTTCGATGTGGCGAAATGCTTTGAAATGAATCAGTATCGAATAGTACACGTAAGAAAACAGGGAAACAGGTATGCGCGAGTCGTTGGTAGGCCAAATAGGGCCGCTGTGGCATTTGAAAGATGAGGGTGAAAAACGAACAAATTCGACGATGCCGGCTATGTCAAATTGATTGAAATTTTCGATGTGGCGAAATGCTTTGAAATGAATCAGTATCGAATAGTACACGTAAGAAAACATGGAAACAGGTATGCGCGAGTCGTTGGTAGGCCAAATAGGGCCGCTGTGGCATTTGAAAGATGAGGGTGAAAAACGAACAAATTCGACGATGCCGGCTATGTAAAATTGATTGAAATTTTCGATGTGGCGAAATGCTTTGAAATGAATCAGTATCGAATAGTACACGTAAGAAAACATGGAAACAGGTATGCGCGAGTCGTTGGTAGGCCAAATAGGGCCGCTGTGGCATTTGAAAGATGAGGGTGAAAAACGAACAAATTCGACGATGCCGGCTTGTCAAATTGATTGAAATTTTCGATGTGGCGAAATGCTTTGAAATGAATCAGTATCGAATAGTACACGTAAGAAAACATGGAAACAGGTATGCGCGAGTCGTTGGTAGGCCAAATAGGGCCGCTGTGGCATTTGAAAGATGAGGGTGAAAAACGAACAAATTCGACGATGCCGGCTATGTCAAATTGATTGAAATTTTCGATGTGGCGAAATGCTTTGAAATGAATCAGTATCGAATAGTACACGTAAGAAAACATGGAAACAGGTATGCGCGAGTCGTTGGTAGGCCAAATAGGGCCGCTGTGGCATTTGAAAGATGAGGGTGACAAACGAACAAATTCGACGATGCCGGCTATGTCAAATTGATTGAAATTTTCGATGTGGCGAAATGCTTTGAAATGAATCAGTATCGAATAGTACACGTAAGAAAACATGGAAACAGGTATGCGCGAGTCGTTGGTAGGCCAAATAGGGCCGCTGTGGCATTTGAAAGATGAGGGTGAAAAACGAACAAATTCGACGATGCCGGCTATGTCAAATTGATTGAAATTTTCGATGTGGCGAAATGCTTTGAAATGAATCAGTATCGAATAGTACACGTAAGAAAACATGGAAACAGGTATGCGCGAGTCGTTGGTAGGCCAAATAGGGCCGCTGTGGCATTTGAAAGATGAGGGTGAAAAACGAACAAATTCGACGATGCCGGCTATGTCAAATTGATTGAAATTTTCGATGTGGCGAAATACTTTGAAATGAATCAGTATCGAATAGTACACGTAAGAAAACATGGAAACAGGTATGCGCGAGTCGTTGGTAGGCCAAATAGGGCCGCTGTGGCATTTGAAAGATGAGGGTGAAAAACGAACAAATTCGCCGGCTATGTCAAATTGATTGAAATTTTCGATGTGGCGAAATGCTTTGAAATGAATCAGTATCGAATAGTACACGTAAGAAAACATGGAAACAGGTATGCGCGAGTCGTTGGTAGGCCAAATAGGGCCGCTGTGGCATTTGAAAGATGAGGGTGAAAAACGAACAAATTCGACGATGCCGGCTATGTCAAATTGATTGAAATTTTCGATGTGGCGAAATGCTTTGAAATGAATCAGTATCGAATAGTACACGTAAGAAAACATGGAAACAGGTATGCGCGAGTCGTTGGTAGGCCAAATAGGGCCGCTGTGGCATTTGAAAGATGAGGGTGAAAAACGAACAAATTCGACGATGCCGGCTATGTCAAATTGATTGAAATTTTCGATGTGGCGAAATGCTTTGAAATGAATCAGTATCGAATAGTACACGTAAGAAAACATGGAAACAGGTATGCGCGAGTCGTTGGTAGGCCAAATAGGGCCGCTGTGGCATTTGAAAGATGAGGGTGAAAAACGAACAAATTCGACGATGCCGGCTATGTCAAATTGATTGAAATTTTCGATGTGGCGAAATGCTTTGAAATGAATCAGTATCGAATAGTACACGTAAGAAAACATGGAAATAGGTATGCGCGAGTCGTTGGTAGGCCAAATAGGGCCGCTGTGGCATTTGAAAGATGAGGGTGAAAGACGAACAAATACGACGATGCCGGCTATGTCAAATTGATTGAAATTTTCGATGTGGCGAAATGCTTTGAAATGAATCAGTATCGAATAGTACACGTAAGAAAACATGGAAACAGGTATGCGCGAGTCGTTGGTAGGCCAAATAGGGCCGCTGTGGCATTTGAAAGATGAGGGTGAAAAACGAACAAATTCGACGATGCCGGCTATGTCAAATTGATTGAAATTTTCGATGTGGCGAAATGCTTTGAAATGAATCAGTATCGAATAGTACACGTAAGAAAACATGGAAACAGGTATGCGCGAGTCGTTGGTAGGCCAAATAGGGCCGCTGTGGCATTTGAAAGATGAGGGTGAAAAACGAACAAATTCGACGATGCCGGCTATGTCAAATTGATTGAAATTTTCGATGTGGCGAAATGCTTTGAAATGAATCAGTATCGAATAGTACACGTAAGAAAACATGGAAACAGGTATGCGCGAGTCGTTGGTAGGCCAAATAGGGCCGCTGTGGCATTTGAAAGATGAGGGTGAAAAACGAACAAATTCGACGATGCCGGCTATGTCAAATTGATTGAAATTTTCGATGTGGCGAAATACTTTGAAATGAATCAGTATCGAATAGTACACGTAAGAAAACATGGAAACAGGTATGCGCGAGTCGTTGGTAGGCCAAATAGGGCCGCTGTGGCATTTGAAAGATGAGGGTGAAAAACGAACAAATTCGACGATGCCGGCTATGTCAAATTGATTGAAATTTTCGATGTGGCGAAATGCTTTGAAATGAATCAGTATCGAATAGTACACGTAAGAAAACATGGAAACAGGTATGCGCGAGTCGTTGGTAGGCCAAATAGGGCCGCTGTGGCATTTGAAAGATGAGGGTGAAAAACGAACAAATTCGACGATGCCGGCTATGTCAAATTGATTGAAATTTTCGATGTGGCGAAATGCTTTGAAATGAATCAGTATCGAATAGTACACGTAAGAAAACATGGAAATAGGTATGCGCGAGTCGTTGGTAGGCCAAATAGGGCCGCTGTGGCATTTGAAAGATGAGGGTGAAAAACGAACAAATACGACGATGCCGGCTATGTCAAATTGATTGAAATTTTCGATGTGGCGAAATGCTTTGAAATGAATCAGTATCGAATAGTACACGTAAGAAAACATGGAAACAGGTATGCGCGAGTCGTTGGTAGGCCAAATAGGGCCGCTGTGGCATTTGAAAGATGAGGGTGAAAAACGAACAAATTCGACGATGCCGGCTATGTCAAATTGATTGAAATTTTCGATGTGGCGAAATGCTTTGAAATGAATCAGTATCGAATAGTACACGTAAGAAAACATGGAAACAGGTATGCGCGAGTCGTTGGTAGGCCAAATAGGGCCGCTGAGGCATTTGAAAGATGAGGGTGAAAAACGAACAAATTCGACGATGCCGGCTATGTCAAATTGATTGAAATTTTCGATGTGGCGAAATGCTTTGAAATGAATCAGTATCGAATAGTACACGTAAGAAAACATGGAAACAGGTATGCGCGAGTCGTTGGTAGGCCAAATAGGGCCGCTGTGGCATTTGAAAGATGAGGGTGAAAAACGAACAAATTCGACGATGCCGGCTATGTCAAATTGATTGAAATTTTCGATGTGGCGAAATGCTTTGAAATGAATCAGTATCGAATAGTACACGTAAGAAAACATGGAAACAGGTATGCGCGAGTCGTTGGTAGGCCAAATAGGGCCGCTGTGGCATTTGAAAGATGAGGGTGAAAAACGAACAAATTCGACGATGCCGGCTATGTCAAATTGATTGAAATTTTCGATGTGGCGAAATGCTTTGAAATGAATCAGTATCGAATAGTACACGTAAGAAAACATGGAAACAGGTATGCGCGAGTCGTTGGTAGGCCAAATAGGGCCGCTGTGGCATTTGAAAGATGAGGGTGAAAAACGAACAAATTCGACGATGCCGGCTATGTCAAATTGATTGAAATTTTCGATGTGGCGAAATGCTTTGAAATGAATCAGTATCGAATAGTACACGTAAGAAAACATGAAAACAGGTATGCGCGAGTCGTTGGTAGGCCAAATAGGGCCGCTGTGGCATTTGAAAGATGAGGGTGAAAAACGAACAAATTCGACGATGCCGGCTATGTCAAATTGATTGAAATTTTCGATGTGGCGAAATGCTTTGAAATGAATCAGTATCGAATAGTACACGTAAGAAAACATGGAAACAAGTATGCGAG